>JAQFZQ010003062.1:0-11764 GCA_034696005.1 Glomeris marginata | reverse complement strand
TGTTTTGGCGTAAAGAGTCCCAAAACCAATCACGTTGCTGCAATCGAGTTTTTCCTTATAGCGGAACGCAGTTTACACATTTCCGGGTAAGCAATTTTGTATCCGATTAGGGCTTGCTGAAACTGACAGGGACCCAGTATTTAATGGGCATTTTGGAAATCGCTGAGCATGTTGTAGGACTAATTATGAGGCGGGAAAACATAGTTTCTATCTGCACATCCTTGCCGTATTAGTAGTGCCAAATTCAAAATTGTCAAAATGTTGCAAAACAAAAAAATCCATACTGCCAGTTTGGGTTTCATTTTTTTTTTCTATATCTATATATGTATTGTTCATGAAAGTGTAGAATGTCTTGCCCAGCAACTGTAACACATATCGATCGGTCTGAATCACAAAGATTAGGGCGTTTTAATGCTAATTAAGGGTTATGAATTAAGATGGAGTGTGCTCACCTGATTTAGGAATAGCAGTAATCATATTGTTTAGGAAGTCTTTCACGCCCAAGCTCGTTTACAATCCCACACACAATATTTTGAATAGCCAATTTGAAGTTTTCATCTTCTGGTTGACTTTGGCAAAACCCACCAGTCATCTCACTGATGTCTATGCCGGAATGCAATCCTTTTAAAGCTCCAGCAAACAATCGGGAAAATATATGCCAGATATCTAGAGCTCCTCCATTTCCTTCTGATAGGAAACTATAAAACATGCGTTTTACAAGATCAGTTGATGTGCTTCCTGGTGAGCTCAAGATCTCGGTTACAGCAGCTGCAACATCACCATATGGGTTTAGGAAGTCACTAATTAATGGTCCTAGTTGTGGACAGTCGTAATGCAATAGTACATTCATGCTGCTGAACACTACATCTCTGATTAGTATAAACACTGTTGGAATGTCATTCGCCATTGCTGCTGCCAGGGCAGCATAACGTAATTCGGGGTCTACATCGGTAACTAATTGTGCCCAATCCGTTGATAAACCCATCAGAAACTGGTTGAAATGTATATTAAGTCCAAGAAATAGATTATCTAATGGTTCACAGGTGTCTATAACATTTAGAGCCGTGGATAATTTGTCAGCCATTTTTACTGTTTCGGCTTGTATATCAGCTAAATTTTGATTTATTGCTGATTGCACGTCTTCAATGGTGTTAATATCGGTTCCGAATATGTTCTGGAAAAACTGTTTGACTTTTTGAAATGATGGTCCCAGTTCTGGCAGAATGGGAAGTGCTTTTCGCCATACAGTATCTGGTGGTCGCTCGCAAATACTGCAACTTAGATCTGAATGTAGTATTTAGGAAATACGAAATGAACTTGTGTCTCGTTATCGTTCATAGGAGAATCTTACCTTGTCTTCTTGACCGGCCTTCGTACTGTCCACTTTCTTGTGGCAGGAGCTTGTTGGTATCGCACCCATCTAGTGCCAAGAGACACACAAGTAATAGAGTTGGCATAAAACTCATCATCGTATTTTGAACGCCAGGCTAGATCGAGAGGGGATATATATGTGGTTAATCTGTGGTTATTCCTCCCATGGTTGCAACCTACCCAACTGAAACTTTCCACCCTTTCCCATTGTCTGTTTGCTGCAATGCCATTCGCTCCTGTCATGTCATGCAATTGTGTGCTGTGGCTGATTCCAATCTAAATGGATATGATATTTACTGATGAAATAGTAAAATGTGGCTGTATTTTTCTCTTTTCCATGGCACACTATTGCATGAGTGAAATCATTTGCGCACATGCTTTGTCGAATATATTTCTTCGCGTGGTTAACTATTAGTACAACCAAATATATTATAGGGAAAAGCTTTTATTTTATGACCTGTTTTGTTCAGTGCAGTTGCAGTCGTCACATGTGTCCTTCACAATACTATCACAGGTGCATTTCTCTCCTAAATGTATATTTTATAAGGTTTTTTAATGTGTATAAAAGTTTTACACTTTCTATGGGAACAAAAATAATTCTAAATGCACGGATCGCTACAAATTCAGCAACTTAATGATTTTAAGCAGATTATTATGCAGCGCTACTGTCCTTTCAAAGAAAGATTGAGCCAGGAGGCATGACTTCATGCTTCTATGTCATGGACCGACCCATTTTAAGGGGTGCACGGTTACAGGTGTGCAGACGATGATGCGCGTCATCCCCTGTACACGTAAGTGTGCACCCCTTTAAAATGGGTTGGCCCATGACGTAGCAGGCATGCCGTCACGCCTCCTGGCTCAATCTTTGTTTGAAAGGACAGTAGTAGGTTGGTCTGGTGCTTACAGTTTGGCATGTTTAACATGTTGGTACTGAAAGAGTTAATAATTGATTGGTAGCGTCACAACTCGCAGAAAACCAACGATTCTTGTTTTGTTTTTTGTTTGTTATGAACTACAAACCCGAAAAATTTTTGATATCCTTAGTATAGTTGCAGGGAATTTTATTTAATTTAAATCAAGAGGAAATTGGAATACAATATCGTTTTTGCAGCATTGTTGCAGTTGTTTAACCAAAGAAATCCTTTATCTTGTTAAACGTGCTGAAAAAAAAATAAGTTGTGTAAAGGTAATGTACTGCCCTTCCAAAGAAAGATTGAGCCAGGACGGTGCCAAGGACCAGTTTGAAGGGTGTAAGGTTGCAGTTTGTGGCAACACTAGCAACCATCATAGCCTGTACTCCTGGAACCGTGCACCCCTTCAAAGCTGGTCCTTGCCACCGTTCTGGCTCAATCTTTGTTTGGAAGGACAGTAATAATTAGTTAATACTTAAATCAATATTAATTTTTAATACTTTTTGATGGTCGATTTGAATTCCTGGAAAAGTGAAACGCTCTTCTTGGATTCAGTGGGGGTATTAGATTTCTTTTCTGCAGGATTATTAATATGATTAGTGACATCTGAAGTCTGTAATATACATTTTCCATGTGCGCAGATCTGAAACATAACCAACATTTCTAATTCCAAACTTAGTTTGCATTAGACATACATGTCCTTACCCTTTCTGTTCCACACTTGGTACCATGCAAAGCAGGATGAGCCCTCTTTGCATGAGTTCCATTAGAACACCAGAGTTCCCTGCATATATCCTAAATAGTTGTTGTCGGTGTTATTCATTACATAAAGATCTGTGATCTGGGTTTTAAGTTCTTACTTCAAATGGATTATCCTCAGCACTATATTGTGTGAACTTCGTTCCAAATCTTAATTTGCATTGGGAATTGGCTGGGTAGTGCGCGCCTGGAAGTTCTCCTGTATTGTGATCCAGTTGTGGTAGTGGGCTAGCGTGATCATTGAGGCAACTGGCTTCCTTTGTGCTTTTTAAGAAATATGTTTTTGCTATTACGCATCGGCAGTTCACTATAAAGAGTTTTGCACTTTTATCTGAATACGGCGATGATAGATAATTGAAGCAACGCCTTGAAAACAGATATACTTCTCTTTACACCAAAGAAGTCACTCCAATTCTCTTAGCCTCCCCCTAATTAGGCGAGCCAACTGGATAGGACGGGGGTGCAAAGTGCAGTGCCAATTGCTTGCACCTGTGTGTCTGCACGGTCTTGGAAACGCACTTCCTTGGAATGACTTCGAGCAAGCGGGGTAAAATGCTCGAGTGCAGGAGGTGGAAATTTCTGGGGACCCCGCGGTCCTTAGGATTATCCCAAGAATAATAAGTGATTACTATATGTTGATTAGCCCACACAACCTCTGAGCAATGATATGCAAATGCTGCCAAGTGTATAGCGTCCGTTAGCATGCGCACTACTACTATGCTTCTACAGCTTATGTGGACAAAATGTTCATTCCAGCCTACTTTTTAACCAGAGGCAGGAAACTAGATCAAGAAATTAGGAAGACATTCTACATTTGTCCACACCTGTTCAAATCTGCCCCCTTCCCCCTCCCCCCAGCTCAACCAAAACCTGCTTCCAAAAATTTATAGGTGTAAACCTGCCTTTAGGGCGCGCACATTTTTAGATTTGTTATATAAATTAGTATTAATGTAACCCCTTTACTGTACCTCAGGGTGTGAAATAAAACAAAACAAAAACAACAACCTGCCGTTGGGTATGGGTTTGTGGTTGTGGTAGCATCATACTGTACAAATCGGGTTTTGGAGGTGTGAGGGCAGAAAATGCACTTTTAAGAATAGGGTCTATTAAAACTGTTGGTATGTGGCTTCCATGTGTACAATTCGGATTTTGCATAGTCATTAAGTTATTATTTTAAAAAAGAAAAGGCGTTACTTATTGATTTGTCCTCCTAACAAAATGCAGTCCCAGTTAAAGTGTAAAAGTCATCGTATGAATACTACTACTATTGAACACTTTACCGAATCCCAGTTAAAGTGTAAAAGTCATCGTATGAATACTACTATTATTGAACACTTTACCGAAGGAATTTCTTAAGACCTTTGTTGCTGCAATCAGACCATGCTGTTTTGCCAGGCCCAAGACTAGGAGACATAATGTGTGTTTTGGAAGAACAGTCGTTTCCATCCCCGTCATGCTCCATCCCTAAACTACAAAGATGTCACACTTGTAAATTATACTGCGTAGTGAGACTTGTACATGTGAAAACGTACTTGTGGCCCATTTCATGGCTGATTACGTAGACGGATTCCATAGTCAGCCCTTCATTTATCGATGTACTGTATCTTTTGTTACACATCCCAGAAACCCATGCCAAACCTTAATGAGATTGGACTCCATTATAACCAACAAACAGAGATAAGAGTCAAGCTCCTTCGAAAGTCAAGGACTTGTCCACTTCAACGGGTAGTTGGGATTCGTAAAACATTACCTGATGTGTCAATCCATAATTGCAAAAGCCAATAAACTACCTGTTGAATCCCTATTGGAAATAACCAACATGGTAGTGGGTTATGGAACAGTGGTCCATCACACTTACACATTCAGCACACTTGCAGCATGAATGCCACACGACTGTGCTATGCATGTTTGCAACACTTCCTTGCAAATGTCTGCAGCAGGCATGCTGTATAGATGCATGAACATGTGGATGTTTCACTTGCAGTCTTATTACATGCATGCATGCAGCAGTTCTAAACAATTTTTGTAAGCGCATGGAATGTACACACGACTCTGGAACAGCAGCCAATGTATGTGTTACCGTTTCAGCTGAAGCGGACGCCTAACTAACCTAACCTAAACTAACTTAACTAAATTAATCCATTGATTTCATTCACATAAATGGTTGGAATCGGTAGTTAAAAACGATCCTGATCGACTCGGTGTCCTCTTCGGCTCAGACGGTAACATATGCACCTTACAAAAGGATTGCTGTTCCAGAGAAGTTGTGGCTACATTCCATGATGGACCACTATTCCATAACCCATTGCCGTGATGGTTATTTCCAATACGGGTGGAACTGCTTATGACATTTGATGAGAAGCTTGTCCTTTACTTTTGTGCATGAGCTGTATGCCCTGTTCAGCTACAGATGAGTGTTGGTTTCATCCAATCCTATTGGTTGTCCAAATAACACTTCACATCTATATAGCAGAACAGGGTTTGGCTATTGGAACCTACCTATGACGGCCTCTGAATCGTCCATGTGGAGGTCGAGTCTGTGGATTAGGTTTTCTTTATTGATGTACGTTTCAACAACCTCCTTGTTATAATAACCCTAGATATCACTAATGGATGATAGATTTTTGGTGATTTATCCTTTTTTTGACGTAATGATTTTCTCTCCCATTTTTGTTATAGTCAAAGAAATTCAGATTGCTTTGTGGATATGACCAAAATTCAACATACACATGTCTTAATGACGTTGTGATATCTAGGATTTTTCTACAATGTCATGCACAAATACCCTGAAAGCATTAGTGCATGGTCCCAATGCTGTGGGTCAGTATTGTCACTGCCTTCATTTTTCTTCTCTTGCCATATAGAAAATCGTCTTAAATATTTATGTATATGAGCGTCTTCCTTTTTGGGACCTTCCTGAATGTTGAATTAACAATTGTCATATACGTATGTATAATATTAGAAGTTTTAAGAAAGTAGGAAATTGCTAATGATGGAATACGTTACCGAAGCAGACTTTAGAATGATGATCTTCACGAGAACTATGTTGAATTTGATGGTCATTGTTGGATGTTCGTACAAAAGTTGAACCTGTGAAATAGAAATGAAATGGTGAAATTCTTTTGATTCAATAATGATCAGTCCCTGTTTTAGTCCTTGGTTGCGGGTAAAGATACCAAAGCGGACCTATTTGCAAACTTTCTGAAGGGTGTTATAGCATTGAGGGCTTTACAGCTGTTTCAATAGTTATTAATTTATTTGGGAACAATTGGTGATGTAGTGGTTAGAGCATTCGTCTTGCACCTCTGGGATATGCATATACAAAGGAGTTTTCTAGTTATCCTGCCAGATTGCGATGCGCGTTCTCCAGGTACTCGTGTTCTCTCCATCTGCTAATTAACTAGAACATCTTACTAGGGATTCACTCTGTGTCTGTTCATCAATAATAATCTATCTACTCGTATAGTTTAACAGTTCTTTCACAGAACTTATGTCGCCAACATGTTTCAACCGCTACGCGCGGCCATCATCAGGGCACATTCAGAATTTCTTTACAAAAGCAGACTTTCCAACAGATTGCAAGTATCCATATAGATTTTGGTAATTACCCCATTCATCATTGTGAGAACGTGGTAGACTATCGCAGAATCAGGGTCTTCTTCTCCTTCAGCCAAAGCTTTATACATGTCATCATCGATGACAACGGCAATTTCAATAGTTTTGGTCCCAATATCTTTTGTATCGGAAGCTGACCGTTGAGATCGGAGGTGTCCAACTTTCAAGTTGTTTTGAACCCCACACAAATGTCCAGGCTTTGTGACTTTATAGAGTATATGGGAATTGGATGGAATTGACACTGATCTTCGTGTTCTAACTCTTTTTGGAACAGGCTTCAATACGTAAGCATCATCAGGTGTGATCACAACACCTGTCTAATAATGAATTAATTTAACAATAGTAATTTCGTGTTATACATATAAATGATTGACAATGATATTAGAAATGTAAGCTACCATTCCATTTCCATCGCAGGATGATAGAGCCGCAATACCATTGTCCATTTCTCCTTTGTAAATGCAATCCGGTGCAGGGAATGCTTGAGTAGTTTCCCCTTTTTCATCCATAGACACAACAGGAACTATATGTCTCACTAGCTCTCTGTGGAAAATTGCAAAATAGTACATGTACCAAGTATTTCACAATATTAGAAAACCTTTCAAATACGTCTTATTTTTTGCTAATAACATTTCTGGTGTCAGCTAATCAAAGAAATCCATTGATGGAAGTTAGGAGCTCATTTGCCATTGGTTACTTGTTTCCTGTATAATAATGGTGTATATATTGATTCTATTGCTATGTTTCTAATCGATATCATTATCCATATAATGTTTAATTAGCAAAACATGTTTGTAGTGAACTGACAAGGTTTTGTAAGGTACATTAGCCTGTAAGCTAATTTTGCAGCAGAATCTCCTTGAAGATTAGTTAAAAAAGTTATTAACATTTAATATTCGCCAGGGTAATTAAGTTAGGAGGAACTTTTTTACTGATTTCCGCCGAGTTCACATTTAACATGCGTTTTCCATTCACATAATAGATATTTCGCAGCAGCATTTTTGTACATCTATGAGATTATTTTGAAGGATGATAGGGCCATTTGCAACACTTGTAATATGTTGGTGAGCAACTCCTACCTTTGTTGATGCAGTTCAATATCAATTTGGCCATCTTTCCTATTGATTGATAATCTGTAAGTGTCCACTGTTGAAGAAGAGTCTCTTCGCAGACGTCTTCTGCTTTCTTCAACTGTTACAATTTCATAATCTGGAACTGTATGTACGCAATTATAACTTGAAATTTAAATAACAGTGGTTTAGAACACGTACCTGTGTCTGTAAATCCAAATGTTGCTCTTAGTTCAGATTCTGTCATATCCAGGTGAAGATTTTCTTCGGCTAAAACTTTAACTAAAATTAATATGACACACATGAAGTGGTGAGTGCCCATCGTTGCCGAAATTCACTGAAATGCAGCTAGTTTTTAGTGAACACTGAAAGTGGGAATTTGCACTTTCATATAAATCAGGTACCGGAAGTTATAGGGGTAGTCTTTTTGTTGTTTGCTGGTAATCAAGGCCATCACAGGAAAGCTATTGAAAAACTCAGGAAGTTGCTTTCAATGTCAGTGCTTTCCTCTCAAAATCGCATTTCATATTTCATTCCAATCCACATATTTAATCCAATACATGGGATGTATGGTATGTGTTCACAAATGTTTATAAACATTCCAAGAGCAGCTTGGATGCATGCAACCATCGGATGACCTTCACATACTTCTGTTATTGCGCATTTACTGCAAAAGAAGCAGAGCTAGATAAAATATCATTCCATGGGTGTAAAAATGAAGAGCATGTACATTGGGACCTAACCTGTATGTTTGCCACTCATGGTTCCGTAAAAATGTGGCCAACTTCAGCAGGTCAACAGAGGGCTGTTGTGACGACGAACCACCAAAGTACCTGTTTGTGGACGAGAGTTGATACAAGTGGAGCTATAAGTTTTCAAATCCCATGCCATTTAGGGATCGTCCATAAACCACATGTCCTCAAAATCACTACTTTTTAACCCCCTTCCCCCCTTGTGTCCCCTCCCCCATTACTAACACAAACTAGAAAATCTGAGATGTGCAAACTGCCCAGGGAGCTCACAATGTGCTTTGTGAAATGTCACATAAAACTCCTCATATATGACTTACTTGAAACCTAAAATTACTATATCAATTGAGATGCTATTGTATTTATAGTCCAAACAAATTGACAACAGAAACAAGCGAAGTGAGCCCCTTCGTCGGATTTCAGCATTACCGCCGTCGAAGAATCTCTTCGCATGCGACTTCTGCTTTCTTCAACAGTTACAATTTCATAATCTGGAACTGTTCATACACAAACATCATAAATTTGGATTTAATATATTATGGTGTGATATAAAACATACCTGTGGCTGCAAATCCGAATGTTGCTCTCAATTCAGATTCTGTCATATCCAGGTGAAGATTCTCTTCGGCTGAAACTACAAATGAAGTGGTGAGTTCCCATCTTTGCTGAAATTCACTGGAATGCAGCTAGATTTTAGTTTGCACTGATAGTGATACTTTAATATAGATCAGATACCGGAAATTATAGGGGTGGTCATTTTGTTGTTTGCTGGTAATGAAGTCCATCACAAGAAATTTAGTGAAAAACTCCGGAAGTTGCTCTCACATTCCGTGCTTTCCTCTCAAAATGAAATCAAGTCATACATTTCATTCTACCAATCCACATATTCAATCCAATGTTCACAAATTGTACTGACTTTCAAGAGCAGTTTGGTTGCATGTCTTGCTACTATTAACCATCAGATGACCTTTGCATACTTATGTAAATGCCAATTTACTACAAATATAAAGGAAGCAGCTAGCTATATAAAATATACCATGGGTATAATCTTCATGCCTAACATACTTTATTTGTTGCTGTTTTTAGTTGCGGTATTTTATTTTGCTTGATGGACACGGCATTTCGTGACTGCAGTAGGATGTTACCTAATTTGTAATGCTTTTGGTAAAATACATTGAAAACCAATTGGATGAAGCTATTGTATAATGTTATTACATATATTGGCTAACACCCAATTTTTGCACATAAAATGGTCGTCATACAAAAAGTCGCCGACAAAAAGTTTGTTACATCGAAAGTTTAAAAGTAATGTCCGTGTTGGTTAGGTTAGGTTAGGTCATTTATTGCGAGGCGACTTTTTGCAACGCTATCTTTTTTACGAGGCGATCATTTCACACTCCGATCTTTTGGAGGCGACCTTTTGACCGGGAGCCGTAAATCTTATGGGATTATATATTTGATAACATTCAAGTAGCTTGTTGTAATAGTGCGGGCTAACATTGTTAGTAGTTAATTAATTAACCATCTCTCTCCCAGATTGATAGCAGCAGGCATGGCCAAATGGGTAGAGCAGTTGACTTCCCCTGGGAGGTCCCTGGCTCTAGTCCAGGTCATGCTTGCTGATTATCTGGTTCAGACACCTGATGATGGCGATTTGACATAGCCGAAACACGGGTCGTGTCTTATGCGGAACAATTTGTGGGAAAGGAAAGAAATTATTCCCAATTAATTAATCCTATGGGACTTTTCAGTTCCATGAAAAACAGTCAATTTTGTCAGGGGGTCGTAAGGGTGGTCAAGTTCACAGGTTTCACTGTATTTGCACTTTCTTGTAAATCAGTTACTAGAGGTTAGAGGGAAAAGTCTTTTTGTTGTTTTCTTGTGTGAAGGCCATTTCACAGGAAATCTAATGATAAACTCCGGAAGTTCCTTTCACTTTCCGTGATTTCCTCCCAAAATCGTATTTCATATTATCCCAATCCACATATTTCATCCAATATATGGGATACAATACAATACATCAGGCATAAATGTTTATAAACATTTCAAGAGCAGCTTGGATGCATGCAACCATCGGGTGACCTTCACATACTTCTGTTAATGCCAATGCGTTCCACTAAGAAACGTTTTGATTGTAGATGTAATTTATTCTTCCTAATTGTTTAGCAGCACCAATTTGTGACACTTTCACAGGATAAAATGAAAATTTTGCACTAATATTCACATTAGGCACGTTGCATTATCAATACCGCAACACATGCACCAAAATATTTTGTGATGTCTTAAAAGTAGTAGGATGGATATGGAGGTGTGCCATCAGCAGCAATTTGCACATTAACAAAGAAAACTGGACCTCGATAGCAAGTTCATAATTTTACGAGACATCCCAAATTCCAGTTTATACGAAGGCTAACCGGAAAGTATAGCCGCTTTTTATTTTAAAATACAAAGCTGTCATAATGTCAAATGTTAAATATCATAATGCTTAATATGCATATTCATTCAAGTTACTCAGGTGGCCCGATTACAGAAAGCCACCCCAATCTAAAATCTGTGGGGCTTTGCAGGTTCCATGCAGCCAACTGTAATATGTTTGGTGGTCGAACTATAAGAGTGTCCAACTTGACAGGATTAATTGTACATTTTCTTTGATGGCATTCTTATACGAGGGGCAGTCAAAAAGTTAGTTGCAATCATTTTTCAAAAACAAACTAATGCGCTAATCCGGTTATCCTAATTTGTGTTACAAAGTGCATACCTTTATCTAATTTCCGTGTAATTGACAAATTTGTGTTAATGTGGTAAAAGTTTTTGTACGCCATCTTTTAAAAATGTCCGTCCAACTACATAAAATCATTTTTGAGCCCCATTTTGGGCTTCTTCATCTGTTGCTTGACAAGGTCTTTCTTCATGGGACCAAACACGTGCCAGTCATAAGGTGCAAGGTCTGGACAGTAAACTTCCTTAATTCTTTAATTTCTGTTGTGCTTACACTTGCCCTTTGGAAGTCCTTGCAGTGACACATTTTTTAACAAGCAAAATAAAGTGCAACCTTTATGAAAATTCATAAAGACTTACAGAGGTCGTAACCAAAGGTGAGCCTCAAATGCACCCAGCTCCTGCTAAACTCGACTGGGTCCATCCCATGCGAATGGGAACATTCAAGGTTTGGTGACGCAATCAGCACCTGAAAATTTTTAGAAAAATCCCCAATTGCACCTTGCACCAAACCTGAATGTCCCCATTCGCATGGGATGGACCCGGTCGAGTTTAGCAGGAGGTGGGTGCA
>JAQFZQ010003061.1:0-11768 GCA_034696005.1 Glomeris marginata | reverse complement strand
CGCCAATTTTACGAATACCTTGGTCACAAGCCTAAAATACTCTCCCTCCCACCGGTCGGTGTGTGATTCCGCCTTAACCTTCGAATTTAATACCATGTTGACGAGTCTTCGTACAATAGTTAAGGCGGTATTAAGCGGAACAGAGGGTGCATGCCTGGGGGTGGAGCTATTTTTGCGTTTCTAAACATTTTGTTCATGGCAATAAACGTAATAAACACGATTAATTTAAATAGACAAAGAATCAG
Source organism: Glomeris marginata (assembly GCA_034696005.1). NCBI lineage: Eukaryota > Metazoa > Arthropoda > Diplopoda > Glomerida > Glomeridae > Glomeris > Glomeris marginata. The sequence continues at coordinate 11,523 of JAQFZQ010003061.1, read as the reverse complement.
CATTCTTTAATATATGAATTTTATGAATATGTGGCTATAGACTTGATAAAGGTAATACTACTGTAGTTGTTGAGTAATTTGTACTTACAGTTGACTCTCTCGTTAAAACGAACGCCGGGATGGCACATTTGTTCGTTATGTCGAGCGTCCGTTATACTGAAAGGTTAGTTGTATACATGAATTGTGTGTATCGGAATAAAACCAATAACTGTGCAGGCATATAGAGGTGGAAAATTTGAACACAATTCACAAAATAACACATTTCTGGATATGTGGCCACGGGATTTCATGATACACTGGACAATCAAGAGTGGGTGCCTAATAACTTATACAAATGACTTATTTCGCATAGGGCCACATGAAGAAAGAGTATTATCTATGAGACCCCATCGACTTGGAGGAAGACCTGGTTGCACGAGTCCTGGTTGCAGCACACCACAACGACAACTTCTGGCATTTTTGAGAGGGTGTATGGGAATTTGCAACCCAGGTACAATGCCTGCATTGACGTTGGTGGTCCGTCACTTTGAGCAACTTCTGTAGCGATCGCACGTGTGAAAGGTTTTCATCAAATGTGTTATTGATAGTCCAGTGGTGTGTCATTTTGTCAATTGTGTTCATCAAATTCCCTCCCTCTACATATATGCCCACACAGTTTATTGGTTTTATTCTGATACACCCAGTAATAGTAGGATCTTTATTCAATGCAATGACATAAGTTGAAAAAAAAAACATCTTCTGGAAGTAATGCTGGTTCTGGATGTCGAAGCCTGTTGAATAAGATCTCACATGATAATATGTGTAATTAGAGGGGTAACGTGATGCAAATGGTTTCTCTGCGTGGCCCCTGTGCATCACTGTTTCGTATGTTACTTTTTACAACCCTTATTAAACAAGGCATCACTTCACTGCAGTGCACATCATACATCATTTCAAAAACTTCTCATTGAGGCCATTTCCATGAGCAGACTTTCCTGTAGGAATGTGATATAACCATTAGCAACAGTAATTGTGATGTCACACAAAGTCCAGCATGCAAGCTTTTGTGCCGTCGCCGAAAATTTAACATGGGAGAGATAGGGAACTTTTCGGTCGTCGTTTTATTTCTCTGCAATCGTTGTCACAATCTTCTCAGAACACAGTTTGTTAGAGGTAAAACATGGTTCTCTTTGGTTTAAAATTAGTTTGGAGGCGATTGCAGCAACTGTTGCCGAGTTATAGATTTTGAATATGTTCCCCGCTTAGATATCGCGTCTAATTTGCGTTATCCTTGTAATAAAATTACGGCATAGCCATTTTTAATAAACAAAAGTGTGCTCTTTCATTTGAAAATGGTTTCAATGCGTTGAGTCTATGGATCGTTAGATATTTATTTTTTGTATTTGAAATCAACCTGGTTGCTCACATGGAAGTCAGCAGACTTTTGTTTATTAAAAACTGATATGCTGTAATTTTATTACAAGGCAAATGTGTGTTAAACGTCGACGAAAACACCTGGTGAGCTGTACCTACTGTCGGAATCGCGATCTTATGAACTACAAGCGCAAGTCTGCATCCTATAGTCAGCATCCCGCACTTTACCATCTAACCAATGCGCATGCGCGGTGGGATTCAGACTGGCACGGGATGCCGCCTTGCGTCAGGAATCACGCTGTACTGTGGTTTCAATGAAAGATTGAGCTAGGAGGGCGGAGTCATGTCCGGGCCGACCCATTTCAAAGGGGTGCACGATTACAAGTGTGCAGGTGATGACGACTGGTAATGCACACAAAGTACTGGAGGTGGATACTAAAATTGAATTGGAATACCCCTCATTATATTGTAAGGGAGGAGGTGGGGGAAGGTCATTTATGGAGTAAAGCATGGTGGCGGGCGTATTGTTATGAAAAATCGTTACAAGAACTGGAAACGGAGATGTGGACAACAGAGTGTGCAAGATGGAGAGTTGAGTGTAAGCAGTTTGATTTGGGAGGGAGAGTTCGGAAGAGGAAGGAACTAGAGAAAATTGGGCTGTCAGAGTTGGGTTTGAAGGAAATGGAGAGAGAAGGAGTAGATATTAGGATGGAGATAGGGAGAAGAATATGTGATAAAAGGATACAAGAGAATCACAGGAGGATAAGAGAGTCTAGGTATAATACACAGTATAACCAACTAAAAAACGGCCACGGAAGGGCAGAATATCTTAACTCAGTAAGGATAGCAATAAAGGACAAAATATTGTTAGCCAGATATAGAGTAGGAAACGAGATGAAAGCGGCAGAATATTGGAGAGGAGAAAAGGAAAAGTTATGTAGGGTGTGTGGAATGTACGAAGAAACTTTGAGGCATGTATTAGAGGAATGTGTAGGCAGAGTGGGTCAAAACAGTGTAGAGAGAGTAAATGTGATATTGAAAGAAGATGGGACTGGTATCAGGATGTTGAAATTGTTGGACGAGGATAGAAAGAAGAGGACGAAGAGGATCAGTGAATAGTGATTAGTGCAGTGTAAAATACAGTGAATAGAAGAATGAAGAGGATGGATAAGTGCACAGAACTATGTCTGAACAGTGAAGGAGATCCAGTTGAATTACAGGAGGGTGGAGATGACCTAAATTGTATATGTGAAATGTTCAAAAACCCTTTCTAAACCCGGAAGGGTAAAGAAATAAATTCATTCATTCATTCACAACGAATTAATATAGTATTACTTTATTAACTACAATATTGTACATGTATTCTTCAAGTGCGATTGTTTTTGCTGCTTTCGCCATATCGCCATCTCTTTCAATTCCTCCGCTAGCTCACACCATCCTTCTTCTTCTAATATAATCACCAAATCTGATATTGAGATCGGATTCTTGCGTGTAACATCTCGTAACATTTTGTGTGCCAATTTCTTTGACCTCTTACCGCGGTTGTCCTTCTCCAGGATCTTATATTGGTAGTACGAGTACCCGATGCGAATTGACACCGTTTGCCAAGTGATGGCGATGATCTCAGAAACCTGCCGAAGATCACGTTCATGTATGCGATGTTTTGGACAATTCGCGAGGCTTTGTAAGGTCACGGGTAGAGCTTCCAATTTATTGGCCGGGTGGTTCAATTCCTCACGGCGCAACGCATTCACAATCGTGTCTACGGTGCATTCTATCGGGTTTCTTTGCTTATACATCTGTAACATCTCGAATGCCATTGATATCTGCCTATTTGTCTGCCCCTCATAATCCCTTTCTATCATTTTTATATAATTATCGTTAATTCCGAGTTGCCGTGCTAGCTCCCACCAATAGCGACAGATGATGATCGCAGCCATTAAAAGACCCAAATCGGTAAATCTTTTATTTTTTTGCTCCAAATACAAATATCTTTTTAAACCCATTTTCATATTCTCTTATTATTTACATTTCTGTTTCCCCCCCCCCCCCTCCAATTCTAACAATGCCATTATCTCCTTGCCAGCTGGTAGGCTCGTGCGCATATCCCTTGCAATGCTCCCAGTTTCTATTCGGATTTGTCAACACATTGTTTGAAATGGCTGGTGCATTTTGTGATATTCTCATCATATACTTCACCATTTCATACACTCTTGACTTACACCTCGACTCCATGGAGTGCACGGACTTGATGGATTTACGATTTTCTACATTTTGTCTGGTTGTCTATATTCTCATCCTCCCCTTAGCATCTTGTTTACAAGGACGCTTTCGTTTCTTCATCATCTAGCTGGGAAATTGTTCAACAAACAACATTTGGCTTATTCTTGCACTATATTGCATGGCTTACTTAATTATTAAACTATGATTATACAACAATGTTAACAAATATATTTTCACGACGTGATTGGAGTTGTGCTCAAGACCTCGCAGACAACAGTCGAACACGATACCAATCCACCACATCAACACCGGCAATTAACTACTTATCTTTACAGTTATTTATCATATCCTTGATGATCTTATAATGTAGCATAGGTGAAGAATACATGAAGTTTTTGTTTTAAAAAGACGTTCGGATTTTTTCGAACGATTCGGAACACGTTTAATTATTCAAGAAAATACGCGAAATCAAATGGCGCAAACCGTGTTCGAATCGGAGCATTAGAAACCCCCAAAATCGCACTTAAGGTTAATCATTGCGAACGTGTAAAGACTGCCCTGGTGGGTAGGTGGCGCTCCAGTCTAAAACATGAGTTTGTTAAAATATTTATTTCTATTTAGTGAGTACATATTTATCGAAAGTCGGTTTTGATTTGAATAGACGAGGAAAGGATCTTTTAAACGATACCTGGGTTTTTGACGATCGACGGATGGTTAGGCCTACAGGAAATTCCAAAGTTGGCGTGTTTTAGGTCAAATTTTGGCCTTGGGAATCGTAGAAAGGAAAAACGGGTCCCTGTAAAATCGCCAAACTTATCAGGCAAGTACAATCCAGTATTTATAACAAATCGTTAGCGTTAATTAAACAAACTTGAGCGGAAAACGCATAGAAAATAATTTAATGGAGTCGAGTTCGAAATTCCAAATGAAACTCGTCATTTGCGTTTTATTTTCGTGAACGTAAATAGCCAAATAAAACGCGAATTAGGGTTCAACGATTTGTAAGAAATGTTATTATGTACTTGCCTGCTAAGTTTGGCGATTTTACAGGGACCCGTTTTTCCTTTCTACGATTCCCAAGGCCAAAATTTGACCTAAAACACGCCAACTTTGGAATTTCCTGTAGGCCTAACCATCCGTCGATCGTCAAAAACCCAGGTATCGTTTAAAAGATCCTTTCCTCGTCTATTCAAATCAAAACCGACTTTCGATAAATATGTACTCACTAAATAGAAATAAATATTTTAACATACTCATTTTTTAGACTGGAGCGCCACCTACCCACCAGGGCAGTCTTTACACGTTCGCAATGATTAACCTTAAATTGCAACGACGAAAATACCAGGGTGGAAGAGTAGTGTCTGGTTAGGTGGTGCAGCTGCCCTATCGCCCTGTGTTAGAATTTGGGCAAAAGTATGAAGGTCGTTCGCGCCGGCGCCGCCAGGTGGCGCATCTGTCTTTCATTTCATCGTTCTACATTCTATACGGTTTTACAGGTCGTTTTCATGGATTTTCGCAATCGATTCGTCGTTTCTAAAAGAAAAGTATCGGAGGTAAGCTTTCTTCTTGGTTTTTTATTGAATGATGCAATAACATATTCCAACATTTATAGGCGATGTGGAGATCATTTTGGCCGACTTTGGGAACGATGTCTGCATTTTGCTCCAGTACGGATTTCACTTTCTGGGAAAAGGAGTGATTGATATGGTGAGAAATTAGTTACTGATTTATTAAAGAAATATAAAGAGGAAATATAAATATATAAAGGCCATGCAATGGCTAGTAACTCTTCCACCTTGGGCATGTATTTTGCATTGCTTGAAAACCATTAGGCTCTTGAAATATTGTATGGGTGCATGTTCTAAATTTCCTATAATTAATCACTTTCAAAACTGTTTTTAAACAACTTCATTTGCATGGGCTGCATAACATTTGCATTTTAATTATGCAGTAGCTGTTAGCTGTGTTTAGATAACAAATAAAAATATACATAGCTATTGTTAAAAGATGTTGCTACAGCTGACTTTATTAAATTTATTTTAGCATATGCAGCCCTTGTGTTCCACACAACATGAGGATTAATATTGTACAAAACTGCAGGCAGGGACTGCAGTTTTTTAAAAATCTGGTCAACGTGAAATGTTTAGTAAGGATGCAGTTTCGCTTCATTGTATTAAAATTTGAAATTGGCCATAAAAATGTAAACAATTGTTTTCCTGCATTAGGAATTTAAGAACCTTGAAGGATTCATTGAAGGTCAAAATTCACATGCCCATTCTCAGGATGGAAGAGTCCCATTCCATTCACAACCTCTTAATTCAATATGACGTGTTGGACACATTTGAATATCTACAATTTTGTATAATATGAACAAATGAGGTTGTGCGTGACACGCACGCTATAATTTGTCTATGGAATAATTTGCTCGTCTGCTAGCTATGATTGTATTACACTGTTTGAACGCAAGTGAACATCTAGCACAGGGTGGAAGAGTATAGCAGGGTCAGTATATCATTAAACATTGTGAAACGTCAATCTTAATAAACGTAATGTTATCATTCAAGTATCTTGGCGTGGGAAGTCATCACTGAACCAACTATCCGAATCACCGTTTGAATCTGAGGTAATTGTCTGCCGCGTGTATTCCATTCATGTCAACATTCGTCACTGTTCATAATATTTGTTTTCATGCACAGAAAGTGCTCAACAAAATGCCAAATTCAACTTGCTTTGTTCCTGGTTGTAAATCGGGCCGCCGGAGTTGCAAAGAACGAATATCAGTATTTACTCCTCCAAGAGAAGAACAACTATTCAGAAAATGGGAACAAGCCATGCCAAGAACAGATAGGAAGTTAACAAGAAACTGCGTTGTGTGCGCAAAACACTTTCAGGAATCGGAAATAACCCGAGAACGTACTGTAGTGCACGAAGGAAAAGTCATCCTGAGATTTGCGATAAAACCAAAGTTGCAAGATTCTGCTGTGCCAATAATGTATCCTAATTGCCCAGCATACCTCTCAAAACATGCAAGACAAGTCAGGAAATCATCTAAAAAGCGTGCACAATTACCTGAAAACCATAACGCGAAAAGAAAGATTGGAGATATAACAGAGGACATCACAACAGGAGACATCACAACAGAAGATATGACAGAAGAAGCAGAAGATATGACAGAAGAAGCAGAAGATATGACAGAAGAAGCAGAAGATATGACAGAAGAAGCAGAAGACATGACAGAAGCAGAAGATATGACAGAACAAGCAGAAGATATGACAGAACAAGCACAAGATATGACAGAACAAGCAGAAGATATGACAGAACAAGCAGAAGATATGGCAGAACAAGCAGAAGATATGGCAGAAGATATGGCAGAAGATATGACAGAAGAAGCACATGATGATGCAGGATCCACTTCTACCTTACCATATGAAGAACCTGTTACAAGTCAGGACATTTTTCGCATTCTCCAAATGGACATTAACAAGTTGAAGATGATTGATGAAACTTGGGCAGTCCAGTTGCGTTTGACCAGCCCAAAAATCATCTCTGTTGCACAAATGGCAGTCAATTATGAAAACAAGCCGTACATTAGCAAGCAAGTGTTGATCACAGAGGATATGCAAGTGCAATTATTTGTGAATTGCAAATTACTGAAACATGAAGGGATAATTCCAGATAGATTTGTGATTGAAAACATATCAAATGTGCAAGACATCGTACTTCATTTATCTGCTCAACAAGTGTGTGAAGGTGGACCCAAGTTAAAAAATTATCCGGATGTTGTACCTGAAAAAGCCTTTTCGACTGTTGATGGCCATTGGAGACACGTTAAGTGTTCTTTGGTCACACTTAATAGTCCAAAGTGCCAGTATTGTATGCAACTGGATAAAGTGTTGCAACAAAACGTTTGCAGACAGAGAAGTGAAACGAAATTTAAAAGGATTGTGTCAAGCCATTCCGTAAAATCAGTACTGAATGAAACTCGAAAATACAAGTACAACCAAACCAAAGCTTTAAGAAAATCAAAGCAGAGCATTCAGTTGCGTCGATTAAAGCTACGCAACCTTCAAGATGAAATGAAAGCCTTGCCACACAAAAGTCTTGAAGAAAAGCTGAACACCTTCAATGTACCTGCTGAACAAAAATTACTAATACACGAGTGTTGCTCTGCGGCCAAAAGGAAAAAATGTGGACATCGTTACACCGATGACTGGCTATTAACATGCCTCTTGTTGCATATTAAGAGCCCATCAGGGTACAATATGCTTAGAAATCAGAATATCATGCCTCTTCCGTGCATTGCAACAGTCAGACGATACTTGAAGATGATGAAAATTAAATGTGGATTCGACAAAGACTTTTTTAGTGCATTTAAGACAAAAATGGCAAATATTGAAGAAATGAAAAGACATGGGATTCTGATAATAGATGAAATGCAAGTGCGCAAAAATCTTCAAGTTGACAGCCAAAACTTAACATACACTGGATTGGCAGATTTTGGAGACAGCGATGACAAAGAGAACCATGTAAAAATTGAACGAAGATGCCTAGCGGACCACGGATTAGTGTTCATGTTCCGTCCATTCTATGACAATTGGACCCAGCCAATAGCAGTTTTCGCGTCAAATGGCCCAACAAAGGGTATCATGCTCTGCAAATTAATACTGGTTGCCATCCGCCTGTTGGAAGAATCTGGTGTTTACGTCGATGCGTTAGTTGCTGATGGTGCCCAACCAAACCGTGCTGTGTGGAAGCAACTTGGGATTTCCGGCAATGCCATATCACCGTGCAACAGTTTCACACATCCGTTAAACGACAGTAGAAAATGTTACATATTTTCTGATCCCCCTCATCTCATCAAATGCATTCGGAATAGACTACTGGGAGCAGAATACTTGCAGGTGCTTATTGTACTACAATGTTACGGATGGCATGGTTCATGCACTACATGTTTTAATCTCAACAAAATAATGAATTTGTTTTGTAAGGTTGATGATGGGTTCGTTAAGTGGGCACATTACATTGATTTGTACGATGCGGACAGTCAAGTACCAGGTGATCTACGCGTTTGTCCAAAGCTGACTGGCTCTCATATTCATCCAACAAACACTGAGAAAATGAGAGTAAAATTTGCAACACAGGTATGTTGTGATGTTATTTCTTGTGTTTCAGAAATTCATTATGAAATGGTGTCCATTTATTGCAGGTTTTCAGCAATTCTGTGGCAAAAGGATTAACATTTTATCATGATGGATGTTTGGGTTGCGGTAGCAATATCCATTCAACAATATCATTTACGCAAAAGTTAAATGATATGTTTGACGCGTTAAATTGTCGTACACCAAAGGAAGGTGTTCTATACCCTGGAAATGAGAATTGGAAGGTATACTACATATGGTCACTAAGAATACAACGTAAAGTGAAAGAACATAGTTTAACTTTTAAAATTACTTTAGGTTTTAGAAACCAGTTTAGCATGGCTCAATGAATGGGAGAACAAGGTTATCAGCAAGCAAATACCAGCAAAAGCCTTTTTGACACCTAGCACAGCTAATGGACTCAGAGTCACACTGTTGTCTGCTATGCATCTTGCAGAATATCTTGTCACAAGGTGTGGATTCCGTTACGTGTTGACTGGGAAATTCAACCAGGATGCTTTGGAGGTTTGTCTGAATTAACATTTCTGCAAATGTTTTTGTAGTTAACGACAAATGATTGTATTACTGTAGAGATTTTTTGGTATGATCCGACAAGCGGGATGTCAAAATGACCATCCTACACTGCCATCATTCCTGCAGTTGTACAGAATGCTGTCAGTGTACAATATATTAAGACCACCGAAATATGGCAACTGTGAAATTGGACAGGTATCTGAAAAGCCGCAACTATCCTTTCATGACTTCAAGGAAGTGTTTCAACGGACTGGAGAGGAAAAAAGTAACGCAATTGAGGCACTGAAAAAGCGTCTGGATGGTCTGGTTGAATGTGCTGACTGGGATTCACCGGACATCACAGACCACGATTACTCCAAGGCAGAAGTGATCGAGTGTATATTATATTATGTTGTAGGCTTTGTTTGTAAAAAAAGAAAATCATTTACAAAGTGTGGTGTCTGTGAAGCTGCATTTGTCACACATGGTGCATTTGTTCCATTGGCAGCAGCACAACTGACGAATATAAAAACAAAGGGACACCTTGTTCACCCTAACATTCATCTATATGAAATCATAAGAACGGCTGAATTTTACTTATCAATGAACTTGTTGAACACAAATGTGTTTGAGGAAACTGTCCACCATGTACTTGCTGATCACGATCTAAGTTTCCCGTGTGATGAGCACAAATGTGAAATTTTGGCGAAGATAATTCATTACTATATTATGTTAAGAATGCGACAGTTCAGTAACAAATACAACAAAGACCTTGGAATAATTACAAAAGAGAAGCGAAAACAATCTAAACTAGCCAGTAGTTGAAGGATGCTCAATAGTTATGCCTGAATCAATTTGCCTCATGCATACGTAACATAAAAATATTGTATTTCCTGAAAAGTGAGGTTATATGTGTGTTATCTAGAAAGTCTTTGCCATTTTTTATTCAGAAATACAAAGCTGTTGTATTGCCAAATGTTAAATAATAAAACGTTTTATGGACATCAGTTTAATAGGGCGTACAAACCATTTCACGTGTCGGGTAATACTGTCAAACAACACTTTAATGTACATATTAAGCATTATGATATTTGGCATTGCAACAGCTTTGTATTTTAAAATCAAAAGCGGCTAATACTTTCTGGATAGCCTACGTATATTTGTACAGTAATGTACAGTCAAACCTTGATGACACAAGTGTCGATATAGCGAATTTTCTATATAACTAACCGATATATATTTATCCTGCTGTCCTACACATTTAATTTAGATTAATATAATGCATATTCGGTATAATGAAGTTTTCCTTACAGTTTGATACATTGAGGTCTCACTGTACAGATATTTTCCAGTTTTAATAGATAATTTTGCACCTATCTGTTACTTGATTCTCTGCTGTGAATTAAACACGATAAATTGTTGTGTGAGGTATGTTAGAGGTACGTATATGAAAGCTAATTTGCCTTGTGCATATGACCCACAAATAGTATTTGTTGAGAAGTGATTTCATTGGGTTAATTTGTACGTATTGTACTTGCGTAATAATTTCATCCGGAATGTTTCATTTATAATTTTTAATGTACTATTTTGACTAACACATCTGTGATACTTTGTTTTCCAGTTCTTTTAACACCCCTATGCAAATACCTTTTGCATAATTTTTATAGCTACGTTAAACCATTTTGCTTAGTACCAAGAGTGGATGAAGTTAGTACATATTGTATGTGATATAAAACCATATTTTCTGGTGTGGTTAATGCACAGGTATCATCTTGCAGTTTTAGTGTTATTTTGTCTCGTGTATCTGTGATATATGTATATATACCATGTAAATAATGTTTGGTGCTTCCAACATCATTTTAAAACATTACACTGTAATAAAGTTTTGCATATGATATATGTGCCGAATTACTATATATCGGAATTTGTTTACAGATCTGAACTGAGCTGATATATAATTTAATGCTATGCAATGCCTATTTTTAAAAGTATATTTCATAATTTTAATGGCATATATGCGATTTGTATACTATAGTATACAAATCGCGCACTAAAATTGTAATGGAAATGGCAAATAAACCAATTTCGTTTTCAACGATATGCGTCATTATTCTGAAATTAATAATTCAAATAATTCACAAAACATCAAAGCTTTAAAGGACAATTGTCACGATTTTGTAACCCCCCTCAAAACTAATATCATTAAAATAAGACGTAACTATAGACACATTTGGCGTTTACGAAATTGAAATACTTCGAAAATTCGAATAGAAACGAGTAGCTGAAGTTTTGTTTA
>JAQFZQ010003060.1:0-11771 GCA_034696005.1 Glomeris marginata | reverse complement strand
TTTGTCTCAAATATCTCGAAATGTCCGTTATCTAGACACTTCAGCATTTGGGAGATGATTATTTGTGATTTTATTTGCCGATTTTCACAAACAAATGATTGTGTTAGGATTCGCTGTCAGTTCACCTTTAAACACTTTTTCATGTATTTTAATTTGGTGACAATAAATTTGGGAAATACTGAATACTTTTTTTCGCAGTCATATCAAAATCACCTGTTATTCTGCCCCACCCAGTATTATTTTAAAAAATAACTTATTATTGCATTTTCATATATTTCATTAAATTTGTGTCCAGAATATATTATTTATTTATACATGTAATTTAAGAAATGGGAATATATTATTCTATTTACAGCGCTTGAACTCCTTTAGTGAAAGCGCCTTTACATGCATTCAATACTTGAAAGTCCTGTCAGAGTGCACTTTCAATGCGAAAAATTACAAAAATCGTTAAAAATGTGAGAAAATCGACGTTTAACGAACATATTCTCAAAGAATATAAGAGTTTAGGTGAGATGAAGTGCAATGTTCAGGCGAAATAAATGTTATTTTGAGAAACTTGGTTTTTATCGAGGAAAAACTGTTGGCATGAGAACCACAAATACTGAAGGTTTTGTAATAAATTGAATGAGTTTATAAGGATTAAGTATCGCTTCTGGCTTAAAAGCTATGATCAAAGTGTAGTATCTGTTCTTATCAGTTTAATATCTGATAGACTACCCATGTGGTAGTCCGATTATTAAATTGATTTTTGGAATGTGAGGGAGTGTTTGGGGCTTGCTCCACCTCCCTCAAGGGTCATCCTGGTTTTGCACTACTTCTTGGAGTGGCCCACTCCCTTTTGGGAGTAATAATCAAATAAAATTCAGAATTAAAACTGTGGAAACTTCTAATTTCTTTAAATGTAAAGTGTAGCAAAACTTTTTCAAAAGTTAAAGAAATGTCTAGAGAAACGTGTTTTGTTCAATGCAGCCAAGATATGGAGCTTTCATTTGTATAGTAGTTTGGATAACTTTTAAACTTATTACTGTACTTAAAAAATAATTGGTGTTACTTATAGCATACTTATCGATTTAAATTATGTTTTTAGAAAACCACTAAATCTGGTAAATGTTAAAAAGAATAAATCAAAAGAAACCAACATTTTATTAAACTGCAAGATCATAAATTCCTTCGTATCACTAAGAAATTTAAAATTATTCAATTTAAATGTAATAATCCAGTTAGTTCAGTAATAATTCGCAAAATGCCAATGTGTTCCTGTTCCCAATTGAGAAATTAATACATTAACAAATGAAATTCGTAAAATCGATATATGTATTCCGTGTAGTTCGGTATTACTGCGCGTGGTGGCAGCACAAAACTTTTTCGTTTCTGCTACATTACAATGGAGTTTTAGCATGAAGTTTCACTGTGATTGAGCATCGATAGTAACCTGTTAATATCGCAAATTAACCTCTGCTAATTAAGGAAATAGTTAATTGCAATGGAGAGTAAGAAGGAGAAAGAAAATATCCAGTTTATTGAGAATGTACGCCACATTTTACAATTATTGCGTTGTAAATCTTTATTGTACTGTTGGATTCGCATGTTGATATTGTAGGCAACAATAAATTGGTAACATTATTTTGTCTGTTTCAGGAACAAGTTGGAACATCAGTCATTTTCAATGGATACATTTCATCAATTTGTCAACCAAAGGTAAACAAAAACTAACTTTTTAAATAAGTTTGTCAGTATAAAAAAAAAGTTATACGCGTTTTACCGAGCAAAGCGTTTGTATGGTTTCTATGGAAAAGGCACTGAGAAAGGTACTGACTTTCGAACAACTGAGCCACGCCTGAGCGTGTAACTTTTTTTTTTCAATTTGTAATGGGTTTCTGTGCATCTGTTTAAACCTCTATTCTGTCTAACTGTCACAGCATACATAGGACATGAAATTATTCTTTTTCCATAACGATTATACAGGGTGATTCATAGTTCCTAACTGCTACCATAGTTCTCAAAATTTGCATGCCAACAGATGTGGCCTTTGACCTTGCCTTTAAGGTCATTTCAAATGTAACTTGTTAAACGTTTAAGATACAGCCACAAATGCAATTACAAAGCTAATGAGCATGTAAAATTTAGTGGAACTGCATTGTTAAATAAACATGTTATGAACGCAAACACAACAAAAATGTAAAGGAAACCAACAATTTACCCTAAAGGCCCCACCCTGTATTATTTTTCAAATAACTTATTATTGTATTATCATATATTTAATTGTATTTGTGACCAGAATATATTATTTATTTATATGTAATTTAGGAAATGGCAATTGATTATATTTACAGCAACTGAACTCCTTTAGTGAAAGCGCCTTTTCATCTCAATGCCTGAAAGTCCTGCCAGAGTGCACTTTCAATGCGAAAAATTACAAAAATCGTTAAAAATGTGGTAAAATCGACGTTTAACGAACATATTCTCAAAGAATATAAGAGTTTAGGTGAGACGAAGTGCAATGTTCAGGTGAAATAAATGTTATTTTGGTAAATTTAGTTTTTTTTTTTTTTGAGGAAAAACAGTTGACACGAGAATCACAAATACTGAAGGTTTTGTAATAAATTGAATGAGTTTAGAATAGTAAAGTATCGCTTCTGGCTTAAAAGCTAAGATCAAAGTGTAGTATCTGTTCTTATCAGTTTAATATCTGATAGACTACCCATGTGGTAGTCCGATTATTAAATTGATTTTTGGAATGTGAGGAAGTGTTTGGGGCTTGCTCCACCTCCTTCAAGGGTCATCCAGGTCTTGCACTAATTCTTGGGTTGGCCCACTCCCATTTGGGAGTAATAATAAAATAAATTTCAAATTTTCCTATTTGTAATTTGCAAAATTGATAAATGTATTCTGTGTAGTTCTGTAATACTACGCGAGGTGGCAGCACAAAACTTCTTCGTTTCTGCTACACTTTACAATGGAGTTTTGCAATAAATTTGACTGGATTGAGTGCTGGTTGTAACTGATATTTCTGCAATTTACAAAACAAAGGTAAAAATAGTCAATGTTTTTAATGTTATTCTTGTGATTTTCCTATCTTCATTATCGGTCAACTCAATAAAGTTAGTGCAACCACACCTCCGCAAAAATTATTATATGTTAGAAATACAGGTGCTAGAAATCAATACTATTGAATTTCTAGCTAGCGTGTAACCACATTTAAACATGGTTATTGTGTTCCTGGTGCTGGGTGTAACATTAGTTGCATGCGACAAAATATTGATTTGCGGTTTTCTGTCGTCAAGCAATTTTAACGGTTACTTCGCAATTGTAAAACTTTCACTTTACACAGCATATAATGAAATGTTTCGATCGATGAGTAGCTTGCTACATATAAGAAAAATTGTAAAACCTGGGGCCAAAAAATTTGACGGGAATTGCTCTTAAAATAACTGTAATTTTGAAACTACGTTTTATACCGCAATGTTGGTACCGATAGTTTTGCTATAAAAGTGAGTGATATTGTTAGTTCATACTACTTGCACGTTGTCAGAGGTAAGATGCTGCAAATACACTAGAAGGAGCTTTAGAAAGATGAATTTTGTTCGCGCCAAGCAGCGTTCGCTTGTAAGTAGATATTTGCGGACTGTTCCTAAATTAGTCCGTATTTCAGTTTTATTTTCTCCTAAATATCTTGTCATAAACAATACCATAATGAAGTAAGTGCAGCAATACAGCATGTTTCTTTACCCTTGTGGGGTAAACTGCAACAACTTTTATTATTTACCCTTGCTGACTTCAGAAAAAGGCTGCCCTATGCTCAACCTTAAACACTAATTTATTGTGATTCTTGTAAATGTTGTGTAAGCTTTTTAGGGCTTACTGGGCATGTACTTGGTAATAAACTTGAAATTAACTCTTGGTGTCAGGACTTGACTCAATTTGCTGCTTAATACTTGAAGACTTGAATAATACTACGTTTACATGATGTCGACGGTAAGCATGTATTTCAAATTGCGACTCCGCAGGGGGAAAAGCGAACCTTGGACGACCGGGATTTGTCCAAGTTCCGCTGTGTCCCTGCAGGTTCACAAATGACGTCATGACGTAATACTTCGTAATACTTCGACTGCGGCACGACCATGTAAATGTAGTATAAGAATCCCTTGGGGGATTTCAAAGGCCTCAGTCTTGGCAAAGACAGGTTTTCCGTTGCTTTTCCTTTGTGCTATTGAGGACAAAGGAACAGCAAACAGGAGCAACAATTACACACGTCTTTATTGCATCAGGATCAGCAACAAAGTGAAGAAAAGACCTTTGGGGTCCTCCAAAGTGAAAACAAAGCAAAAGGGCAGTGTTGCCCAAGTTAACACAAACATCATAAAGCGCTCCAGCTAGTAGAGTTAACTTAAAACTTGTAACAGAACTTGAAACTAAAATGCTTCAGCTAAGGAGTGTTTGCTTATAGATAAATGACAGTTTACAATTGCATGGTAAAAAATAATATTTTTAAAGGAAAAGCCTCGATATGGATCAATACATGCCATACTGTATTATGTGGAAGCTGTTATCCTGATAAATATGCTTATATCATCGATATCGTGTCAGAGATACGGTAAATATAATTTGTGTTGAGTGTGTGATGCGGGCCAGTAATATTTTTATGCGTAGGGTATTCCATATCTGACATTTGTTTGGAATATATATTATTAAAGATCCAAGGCTACACAAAACAATCGATTTTGATATAACGGTCATAAGAGGAACTCATGATGAACAAGTCCAAATGAAAACTTCCCCAACAAGGGTCATTAGGGAGATTGTGTCGCTTTTACGGTCATGGAAATATACATATAGTATTGCTATAATCGTTGAGCCGATATTTGGTAAGTATTTAAGTTTGTTGATTCGTAGCTGAATGTCATTAATAAGTGAATAGGAAGGCTTATGTGAGGGTAACAAAAATAATATCGCACATGATCTTAGACATTACCTGCAAGGTTTTTCCAAATCTAACTTTTGAACCGTTGTAGTTAGGGCCATAGTTCCAATTTGGAGCTTCACAAGGAACATAAAATTAGTCTAATGAAGGATATTACATAATTTTCGAGGAAGACTGTGAATTTATTTTGATTTATTTGTAGCCTACGCATGCCTAATCGTATCCGGTGGGGCAGCTTCACTGCATGGCATGCAAGCGTGTGTGTCAACAGATCAAAAGACATTATTAAAATAGGGCCTACACATCTCTTACCTTTTTGTTGACCTAAACATTACTTTTCTGTATTGTGTGTATGTCACCGTCTAAGTAGAAGCGGATCCAAAGTCGATGCGGATCGTTGTTAACTACTGATTCCAACCATTTATGTGAATGAAATCAATGGATTAATATAGTAGTTAAGTTAGTTATGGTTAGGTTAGGTTTGTTTAGGTTAGGTTAGGTTACATAACGGTTCCAAAACCGATCCGCATCTACTTTGCCTGAGCTTCAACTCAGACGGTAACATGTACACTAATTGCATGATGGTCCAGTACTTGCATACATTATTGCAACTGAAGTGGACTTAATGTGTGTAGATACAATGGGTGGGACACATTCCCGATTGCATATCAACTTTAAACATCCAATTGAATACACACATGTGCGATATTAATTTTGTTACCCTCACATAAGCCGTCCTATTCACTTATTAATGTGGGAAACTGGTAACACTCACAGTTTCACGGATATTTCAAGGGGCCCCGACTTTTAGGACACCATGTTTACATAACTTGGGTGACGTCATTTGCCCACTAGTTCATTAGCCCTTTATGAATTGTATTCAATTTATCGACATTTAGTTGGTTATAGGTTCCATATTTGCTATGCTGCTGTTCTCATTACATTTTATAGACTTTATTGCACCATACCATATATGGGATTTAGACTGTATCTTACGCTAATACATAGTACAGCAGTAGCTTTTTGGAACCGCGGCCTCGGTACCCATAGAGCCCTTTTTAGGTTCCCTCGTCATAGTACAGTGGTCAAGCCTTCACTATACGGTCTTGCTCCTTTCAAACGAAACATGTTCATTATAGCTGATTGCCCTTTCCCATGCTCGTGTATTCCTGTGCATGATCCTTTGACCTCCATATATCCACACTTAAGTCCATGTTTTCTGTGGGATAGTTTATTACTATTCTTTATCACGTTTACACGTTTGTGAATTCTTGATATTTTCTTTACTTTGTATAAAACTAATGCATTTGAACATAAAGATTAGTTGTTCACAAGTGACTGGAGCATGTTGGTTCTTGTTCAGCTTACCATGGTTAACTAGTTCAAGTGTAGAAACGGAGTGTGCCGAACAACTCTCGTATTAGTGGTGAAAACACGATACGATCACCACAAACTTAATTAAAAATTACTTCGATGTGTTTGCTGTATTTCTCTATTTTCATTACACATTATCAAATTAACATATAGTTTTCTTGCAGAAAATATTGCAAAGGAATGGTCCAGACAGTTAAAGAGCAGTTTTCAGAATTGGAAAATTAGTATATTTTTAGTCCGCAATTCATCACAAGATTATCACAAAGTGTTTGCCATAAAAGGCAGCTGGGCAAATATTGTGTTGTTAAGAGATAAGAAGCTGAATAAACTTTTTGAAAAACCAAATGTAAATCGCATTTTGTAACATATTAATATTACACATATTTTGAATATTATTCCAGCATGCTGAATATCATAAGAGCTTACAATAACATTAATTATTTAAACATTATAATAAATTTCTTTGAACCAGTTCACCTGCAATAGTAAAAGTAATTTGTTACATGGTTTTGCTATATTTATTGGTTTGTTTCAGATATTGATGGAAAATAAGAACCAAATTCTGCTTTTATTTCGGTTCATAATAGTTGGAAGATGTTTGCCGTGGTTTATAACACAATATAATATTTCTGATAAAGTTCAAATGGTGGTCCTTGATGTAGATACAAGGAAATGGGTAAATGATGTCTGATGTGTGTAATTATCATAATATTTGTAAAAGTTGCAATGTCTTAATTTTAATTATAGATTCATGGAAATATTACCAGACAAAATCTAACTATCTATTCCACATTTCGCTTGAATCATAATAATTGGACGGTGTTTCCTATCGATTCTATCACAGCGAATGACCGTTTTTTAGGAAAGCACGCGAAGAAAAACCGAACAAGTTATGGACTATTAAAAGGGCTCCCATTCACAGCAAATGTCTTTAGTGTAAATTATAGAACCACATTCTTTAAAAATTGAAGTTGTAACGAAATTAAGGTGGATGATGTTGGAACTGAGGCACGCGTAATTTTAAATGTACAGACTCGCAATGTTGCAGAATACAATGATGGATATTTCAGAGGCTACATTGGTGAAGTGGTTGCTTTCATGCAAGAGTTTCTGAAATTCAAGTATGTATGTATATTAAAATGATTGGCAATAAAAATTGTAGCAATTTAGTGATGAAACATTTTCATTCGTAATCAGGATTAAAGCGGACTTGTTCGAGAGGGTTTCGGAAGATGTATTGTTTGCTCCTACAGTGAGAACAGCAGGGTTACCGATATGTCTGGGTCCCTGATATACAGGGTGGTCATAAAGCCTTCGACTAGTTACAAAATGTCATTGTGCCAAAACTAAGCTAAATACAAACATGCAGTTGCGGCAAGTTGTAATGCAATTCAAAGTTTTTTGATATAGTACATAGTAGATAGTACAAACTAAACAGTCCAGGTGGCACTGCAATCATTAGCAGCGAAATGACGTCTTTGAATAAGAAAGCTGAATGTGTCCCATGGTTGCATGAAACAAAATCGTCAATTATGTTTCTGCAAACTTTCAGAACAAAGTATGGACAAGCTAGAAACACCAGTTGTTAAGGCAGGGCTGCTCTGGATGCCATCATCGGGGGAATCTACAATGGCACGGAGCTTTGTAAAGCGATCATAAATCTTGTGGTCAGAAAATCATGATATAATAAATACATACTTACAAAGGAAGATGTAAGGATGCTGATAGTGTTTTAAAATTGCATGTAGCTGCTTAGATAACCAATGCAACAACGTGTCTATGTTGAGGTACGTTTTATTAATAAACTCGAAAATTATCCAAGAGAATTTTATAAAATTAATTGACAATGTTCCTTTCAACATGCTCTTCAAAAACGATGAGAACGTTTAAAAGCGTTGATAGTTCCAAAATAGTAGAAAACAATTATAATAGAGAAATTGGCCTGTGCGGTGGTCATTTTTAATTGTTTTCTACTATTTTGGAGCTATCAACGCTTTCAAACGTTCACATCGATTTTGAAGAACCTGTTGAAAGGAACGTTGTGAATTAATTTTATAAAATTCTCTGGAATAATTTATGAGTTTTTTAATATAACGTACCTCAACATAGACCTGTTGTTGCTTTATTTATCTAAACGGCTACATACAATTTAAAAACGCTGGCAGCATCCTTACATCTTCCTTTGTAAGTACTACGTATTTATTAGAACGTGATTGTCTGATCACAGGATTTACGATCGCTTTACAAAGCTACGTGCCGCTGTAGATTCCCCCGATGACGTCATCCAGTGCGGCCCAGCCTTACCAAATTAGGGGCCATCCATAAATGATGGACACCCCCTCCCACCATGTCACACAGTTGTCGCTTTATCTTGACCTCCCATGGGACTTCGAGGAAGTAATTAAAAGTGCATTCCTTTATGAATTGCATGGGTCAGGCAACCTGAGCTGTGTGACATCACAGTATAGAAATCAAACCCCCCCCCTCCCATGTCACACTTTGTCACACTTTAGAAGACGCCATCCTCCCTTGGAGTGTGACATCATTTATGGATGGCCCCTTAAAAGTCGGGATATACATGAAGTGCCACTTGGACTGTTCAGTTTATAATATCTATTAGGTATATGAAAATCTTTGTTAGTTGGACTTCAACTTGCTGCAGACTGCCTGTTTGTATTTTGCATAATTTGTGCCCAATAAATTTTTGAAGTCTGTCTAGCAATTTATTACCGCCCCGTACATTTGGAACGGTCAGTGTTACAATTTTGCTATGATCACAAGTGAATATGATTTTAGGAATTCTCATATATGATTTCCTATTCACTTGGGACTATGGCACAATTGTCACACTCACAGTTTCAAATATATTTCAGCGTCCCATACTTTTTGGCCGCGTTGTATAATTTAATATTCGCAAAAGGTTGTCCATTTTTTAGTTCTGAAAAGAAAATATTTTATTCCAGCCGGATTATGATTTGCATATTGGCATTAATATGGTCGATTGTATTCCACACCTTTTTTTGCCTACGTTAATATATGATGGCTTAACGGTGTTTGCAACAAAAATTGACAAGCCAATGACTTTTCAGTCTCTCTATTCAATATTCACAGTGAAGGTGTGGATAGTATTATTTGTAGTCATTGTAATATGCAACATATGCTTTTTCTTGGCTTTCGATGAAAGTCCAACCTTTCAATATCATCATAAATTGAAGTACAAAGGATTTCCTGCATTTTGGAGAGTTGTGTTTTTTGATAGCGTAATACGATTGGACAGTACGTACATATATTACTACGTTTACATGGTCGTGCCACAGTCGAAGTATTACGTCATGACGTCATTTGTGAACCTGCAGGAACACAGCGGAACTTGGACAAATACCGGTCGTCCAAGGTTCGCTTTTCCCCCTGCGGGGTCACAATTTGGAATACATGCTTACCGTCGACGTCATGTAAACGTAGTATATGAGATCTGCATTGTATTTACATATCTATGGCCGCCATTATGACAAACACCCCCCTACTTATTTATTGAACATTTTCAGTGGAATGCCAGCAAGGTCCAAACTTGACGACAAGATGGCTACTTATGGCTCTTAATTTCTTATCATTAATGATTACGTCTACATATTTGATTCTTTTTTCTGTACGAGTGATATCTGACAAACGTATTTTTCCATACGAAAGAGCAGAAAATATGTGTACTCATGATGTTCGCAAGATTATTATTTCATCGGATGTGGTTACTGCAATGCAATTTTATGTAAGTTAATACGTATTTCAAAATGTTATGCCTATATTAGGGAAGAATGACACGAAGATGGCTGGTGTAGTAGATTCTTTAAACAACATCTTAGTCTGAGAGAGATTTTGCCAAATTGGGGGATTGGGCTCACAAGTGCAACTACCCCTGTTACGTTTGTACCGTCCACAAACTTACTTTGTTCAGACATATTGTCCTTTTCTGGTTCATCAATATGTAATTTGGAAATAGCAAAGGTCCTAACACTGTTCCCTGATACTAAAGGTTAGTTCACATGCATGCGTTTTGACGCGCGTCATGCGTTCAGAGGCGCGTTGTGTGGTGTGTCCCATGTGAACTATTTTGTGCTGCGCCACGCGTCATGACACACAAACCGAGAGTTGATATATTTCAACTTGTGCCATACCAATTTGTGTGTCAAGATGGCGGACAGAAAATATGCTCAAACGTCCGTTAATAACTGCGACGCTAGGCGTTAACATAAAATAGTTTGTAGACTCCGAATGTGAAAGGAAGTTGGATTGTACTCAATTTAATGAGATTATGTACTTTAGAGGTGAGATGCACAAGTAGTTCAATAGCAAAAATCGAAGCGAGGGTAGCTGTATAGTTTGCTTCACTGCACAGCCCATGTGAAGTCCTGTTTGTTTCAAATTATTGTCAAAAGATGGCACCACTGCTGACGCTCGGCAGTGACGCTGTCTTGTTTCCTGTCTCAGACAGCCATGTTCTTAATCAACTATTACTATAACAAATGCTTTGTCACACATTTTTTCCATAGGTTTAGAAGTGTATGTATCAATCTTTGTGTGTTTCATTTCATTTCGCAGTTTTGCTTTCCTTCATCAAAATATCCCTGCATATACCGTTTCGATGAGGCATTTTTACTGAACGAAACCGAAATTATTGAAAGAATCATTAATGGAAGTATTAGCATGATTGCTTCTGGCAAGTATGGCTCACACTTAATGCAGAAATATCCAGTAATTTCCAAGCCAAAATTCCCTGTTTGTAATAAACCAGCGAGTATAAAAACCGGTCGTGGATTTTGCTGCAGAGGCATATTGTCAAGACTGTATGTATACATTATTATTTGAATGGGTGCATTTTGATCATTACTTATATATGACTTTTCTGTAGTGTATTCCAATTAAGGGAGGTAGGAATGCTGCATTTGTTGAAATCCAGGTACCTGATATTGCACGAATACGACATTCCAAACATCAGGACGATGACTTTCTCTGAAACATGGTTTACATTTGCTATACTGGGAATTGGAATATTGATAGCATTGATTGTCTTAGCTTTGGAGCTAATTACTAAGTGTTTTTGAAATGCAATTCCAGTGTCATTATGCGCAGTTAAATATCTATAATATGTATTGTAAGGTTCCAGATTATTAACGTTTTGCCTTATTCCAATATGTTGCAATACGTTGTCTAGTTGCATCATCCTTTTTCCGCTATCTAATTGGTCGTTCTGTTGTAACCACGCCTACTGTATATCTTGTATAAATACTCACACAACATTAAACTCATCCTCTTTACTGCATCATACGTTAAAATGTTCGCATTCGTTTTTGCCACATGCGCGGTTTCCCGCAAAAACCAGCGCTTACAGTATTAATCAACTTATTTAAAGGTGAACTGACACAGCTTTCTAGGGTACCCTGAAAATTAATTTGTATATTGAAACCAAAGTCGATAAAAA
>JAQFZQ010003059.1:0-11774 GCA_034696005.1 Glomeris marginata | reverse complement strand
TGACTACTTTGACTATTATTAATATTCAATTGACTAACATTTTCATCTCAATTGAGGGATCTGTTTTCTCTGTGTAGTATTCTGTTGCAATGTATCAGTGGGTACAGAAATGTGTGTAAAACAATAAAGTATACGTACTTGTTTACTAATATGCAACGTGTACAGTACTGTCAAGAGTACTCTTGACATTATACGTAATGAAAAACGAAAGGGGTTAGGGGCCACAAGTCACGATTATTTTAAACTATTTAGTACAGGCACATGACTTGAATGTGCAAATTGCGCAGCGGTTCGTTTTAATTGCCATTAAAGTGATAAATTTACAAGACAACATGGCACCTTTAGCAGCATAGATCTATCTATGCTCGGTGAAACATGCACTGTCTGCAGGATACCTGCCGTAACGGGGGCACCAAGGTTAACAACAAACCAGACATTGCACTGTACACGCACGTTCTAATTAGCAAAAAGTCTATCGCAAATCATTTGTTTCTATCTCGTGCTTGCAAGTACTTACCAGTGCGCCGTTCTGCAACACGTAAAGTGTTCACTGCCAAAGTGTTGACCGGGCTGCGGCCTCTGCTATTAACACCATATACTCTGAAGATAAAGCTCCTACCAGGAGAGAGACCCTCCACGCGAAAATCCGGTTTCGATCTGCTGAAGTTGAATTCCACCTTTGGGGCAAGAGATAATTCTTCTCAAATGAACAGCCCACATGGGGTGAATTTCAATTCAGGGCAATTATGCCACACTGAAGGCTGATAAACAACAAGTTGTTAGCAGAATCGTGCACAATCACATTTTCTACTTGTTCCACTCGGAAAACAAGTTTGCAAATATCTACCTAACTTAAAGGTATAACAAATTGTTTAACTCCATTACACTTGCCACAAACAAATCTGTGATTCTACTTGGTGGCAACAGTTTTCTCAGTAATACATTTCAGAAAAAAGTACTATAAACTCAACTAGTGCATATTGTTTAAAATTGCTTGTGGTAGTTGACATAAACTGCTGTGCAAAATTAGCAAATCATGCACCTAATGTTTTGCAAGTAAATCGTTGCAAATAAACATTGTGTTACTGCATATTGCATTTGTGTGGTATTCTGAGTAAAATACATTGAAGTTGACATTGTTTATTCAATATGCAGTAACACAATGTTTATTTGCAACGATTTATTTGCAATATGCGCTAATTTTGCACAGCAATTTATATACTACAGCCTATTTTACAATTTAATATCACACTTTCTATAAAGTAGTTTTGAAAATGCCTTTTAAATCAATAATACTACAGTCAGCCCCTGCTCTAGCAGCCTTATTAGAGTATGCGCTCTGTAAGAGGCATATTTTCCTGGGACAGATCCTATACGCAATTTCCCGCTCTCGAGTGTACGTTTCACCAGTAACAATAATATCTATGAGCCAACACAGATGATAATGAATACCACATCCTGAATCAAGATGCCATCAGATTACGGAAGTCAGTAACAATGTAGTACTCTATCTGTTGCAAGAAAAAATGAATGAATACAGATAGATAGGACAAATTTATTTAAAAGGCAAGGGCCAGTCCAATCTGACCACAATTATCGGGCCTCCAGGGAGGGAGGTAAAATTTTTTTGGTACTTGCCCTTTAGTGAAAAGTGTAGCTATACCCCTTTATTCCTTCCTGCAACATACAGTACTTGGGAGTGGACAGCCTGCATTTGCATTAGAAGCCTACTTTTCGCAAGGCCACTCGATGATCGCCGTGCAGCGTTTACCATTACAAAATTATCCTTGAAGTGTTGTTCTCGACCAGGGATCATTCTTATTGTGGATGGAGACCTTCAGGGGAACCCACGATAAGATTGATTCCAGGACGGGAACAAGACTTCAAGGGGGAATTTAATTTGTAACGTAAACGAAATACACGCTGCACTGCGATGGTGCCTTGTGAAAAGTAGGCTTCGATGGCAAATGGCTGAGGCGGGTTCGGGAACAAATTTCCAAACCACCACACTCCTTTGAGACCATCCCCACACTACCACCCCTCGCTTCACCACGCCCCATTGAAAAAAGAAAGTTTCACTGCCCCACCCTATCTTTTTTTTTAGTGCGCCAACTGGTCACACTTTTGAGATGGTGATTGAAGATCATAATGCAGGAGGCCATCAGTGCAATGCTTTTTAAACTTCCACTTGTGCAGACCAGCTTCATGAAGAGTGGAGGCATTTTATGCGCATTGTAATCGCTTTATAACAGCCTTTGAAACGAGTGCTGCTATGTATTCGCGAATATTAGCAAATTAATTCACAATAGGGAAATTTTAACAGGGCAAACGGGACTTTTGTAAGAGGGCTGACTGACTGTATTAATTGATAAGTAAAATATGAATTGCATTCCATATGGCAATTATATTGTGCGTTACATGCAAAGTGTGAAATCTGGAAGTGAATAGAACACGCACTGCGCAATTAACTTTTCCAACAATTAAATCAATTTGCTTGAATCAACATTGACAGGTACAGTGGACTTTGTACACATTACCAGATATGACACTACTGCAAATTACACATCATGGAATCTAACACATGCTGCATAAAAGCAACAAATGGCAGATGCACCAGTACGTATGTATGTTTAAAATTAATATACCGCTGAAATTTACAAATTACCATGCTGTAATTCACATGTGAAAAGTTTGATGTACCTGGTGATTTTCGGCATCGAAAACTTCAACAAGAAACGTTTGTTCGATGCCTCCATCAAATCCTTCCAAGCATTCCACGTAAACACTTGTCTCAGTCAAGTTTAGCAGTGAGCAATTGCGTGGTGGATCAGGTGGTCCTGCGGGCATTACAATATTAAATCTCCTGGAAAGTTGCGAACAAAAACCGGATGAAGTAGCGAGGTAGTACAGTACCTGCCGGAACGACGGAAAAAATACACGGTTCCTTTTGTTCGCCAACTTCATTTCCTGCCCAGCATAAAAGATTGCCATAATCTGTCTCCGTGCGAGGGGTGTAAAGAGCCACACTGCGACCATTTTCATTGGCAAAACGAGCTCTGGGTGCGTCCAATAAATCGGACGTCGTATTGAATGCCCATTTGAATTGTGCCTGCAAAATGCAGATATAACCCTACAGTGAGCAAGTGCAATATAACCACATGAAAAGAAAAAAATGAACATTTGGAGCGATTGCGCACCGATTCCGGATTGGACGAAATATCACAAGTTATTTCTGCAGTTTCATGCTTGGCGATGCCATAAATGCCTTTTTGGCCACGCTTGCAGTACGGAGCATCTGCAAATTACATTTACATATATTATCACATCACTTCACTAACAAATTTACATTACAAAATTGCAAATCCCCTTGTCAATTACTTGCACCTAATGTATGTACATGAAAAGCAATTCCATAATCCTGTGCAAGTCTTGTTTTGTAAAAATAATGGATGGAACATGGAAATATAATGGAACTCTTTGAAATAAACTGTGCTGTTTTCCGCAACACACTTTATGAACCATCTTTGTGACTGTGGGTGGTATAGTGACTTAACCTTGCCAAGACATAAAGTGAACTTCTTAGTTATAAAAACAAAGCACTTTAATTTTTAATGTACTTTTCACGCATTATTACAATAGGAGCTCTTATTAAAGCATAGATCTTAGGGTAGAAATCATAGCACCATTACAAAAACCTTTATAATAAGGGCACCTCTTAATATTATAATTAATAGGGGAAACTATTTTTATGAAGAGTGTTCTTTTCAAATAACTTAGTATTCAGCCAGCCGGGAAAATTGTAATTTTAAAGATCTATTACAAAATATTAATTCCTTTATAACAAGGTTGTATATATTTGTGTTAAAGAAAAAGTAAGTTAAATTACACGTGTGAATTTCCCGGATTCTATTCAACAAGGAAGCAATATACGAACATTTAAACTTGAGCACCACTTGGTTACTTTCACCGTCCCCTTCAGAATTTCTTGCAACACAAGTGTAAGTCCCTGTGCTGGTTCGTTTAATTTTCTGCAACACCAGCGATTGATTACTGACGATTATCCCTGCGCTGACATTGTGTCCTAGATATGTACCCTATAAAAGTCAAACGTAACACACAATCACGGTTAACAAAATTGTAATGTCTTCCTGCATGACAACAAAATTCAGATTAGACCTATGTATAACATGACCAAAAGTTTTTCAACGTAAATGAACAATGCATAATATAGTATATAATTCTTCAACTGTATCAAAGAGTAGATTATATTATCGGTAGTTATATGAGAGTATATGATATAATTAGCAGTGTTTAATTTGAGAATTATTAGACTTCCTTCTTACCAGAAAATTTAATTGTTTCTTATTAAATGTGTATTTATCCCATGAAATTAACAAACCTGGAACTTCCAGTCTACTTTGTAAACCCTTGGATTGGCTCGGATACTGCACTCAAAGTAAACATCATCACCTTCCTTCAGAAATTCTTCCTTTAAAGAACTTCCTAATGCAAGTGTTGCAGTTGGAGGATCTGCAAAATTAAACGAATTATTATGGTATATGCATTTTGAGCCAGCATATTGCAACTGCTGACTGTTGATCTCTCTCTATTCTCCGATTCAAAAATATGAAAATCGAGCAGATTTTCATTGAAATTAATTCCAGACCTCATCTAAAATTTTGTTATCAGATCAATGGACATAAAATCTATGTACCTAATTAATTTGTTTTCATGGAATATTTGCTAGAAACAAACTTAGAATGGGTAACACTCCATAATTGCATAAAAATTAGCAGTCCTACCTCAGCAACATGGTGTTATTCATTAAGTTTTATTCAGCAGGCTCATTATAATTGACAGCACAAAGTGAATCATGAGTTCTATTAACGGACAACAAATAAGTTATATTTATTGCGCAAGAGCAAACGGTTTATATGCAGAGCTTTGACCATGAAATTTTGCATACATATAGATACTGCATTCCAATCTAATTAATCATTATACTTGCTTGTTTGAGAAAATACACAATCAGGATTAAATGTAGTTGCCGTCATTTGACGGCATGTAAACAACTACACAATACCGAAAATTATTCCTGATCTCCAAACTTAAAATAAAATTTCCAACAATTTGAACAATATAGTTAACATGCACAAACATTGTGAAAACAAAATCTACTGTTTAAAACAGACCAACATCATTCTATAGTAAGAAATGTGTTCTGAGTACAGTTATACAGATAGCAAAGCACAATTTAAAAAAAATGTTGGAACTGCAAAATTCAAATTTACTTACAATGAACATCCATTTTCCACTGGTATTCAATACCGCTGCCAAACATTAAAGGGTTTTCTGCACGGCACACAAGGAGTCTACCATGATCCTCTTCAGATGGAGTGAACTTAAGAATACTTGTTGTTATGTTGCGATCATCTGATATTAGATCTTGTGTTTGTTTCAGTCGTTTTGCTCCCTTCCACCATGAAATAGTTGGTGGTGGTCTCGACCCATTGGATTGGCATTTAATTTGGTGTGACACGTGAGCGGATAGCGGTTCTTCTCCAGGTACAATGTGAACTCCCAAAGGTTTCACTGAAAATAAACATCAGATATAACAATTAACATTTCGATATTTCACATTTTTTATTTATCAAAAAGTTCAAACACACGTATGCAATTTTAGAGCTGGCACTTCAAATAATACTGGTACATATGTTGGCATTGGGAACACCTTCTTGTAGACAATAAAGCCAACAATAATATTCTTAATTATTAATTTGTATTCTTTGTGGCTTGCTTTCCTATTTTTTATCTAAGTAAATGTCAATATATTGCTTTGCAATTGACATTTCATCACAGCATTTGCACGTCATTTGCAAGTCATTGGCGAATCTTATGCCGCCCAGAATGCACAGACTGAAACTTTTCAGCTGTAGTGTCCATATTGCAAACTATAGACTTGCGAGCAAGAACTATATTCTGGAACAATATATACAACAGTATAATTTTCGGCTGGGATAAAATGGACTCATAAAGCGTCAGCATCACAGAATCCAACATACTAGACAAGACTTTGAAATTGCCAAGGGTCCCATTCCGAGTCCTCCGTTAGGTCCCAAAATGTTTGGAGCTGAGACATTGCCATCATACCAGTTGGAAATGCATCTCCAGGGATGAAATCAGTCAGTCGGTGTCAGATTCACACGGAAAAGTCATTTCAAGATGAGCATTATATTTCTTTTCAAGACAAAGAATCACCGGCATAATATCTCTGTCGGCTTATATGGCAAAGTTGTTTGTGAACATTTTCAAGAATGCTTCAAACAAAGAAATATTGAAAAGTCATCCTCCATTTGAAAAGGCGTCTGACTAATATGTTTGTCAGGAGAAAACAAGACACTAACCGACATATTGCTTTGGCATGAAAGAGAAATTATCCTTACTCGGACTGGGATGCCAACTGAGTTGAAAAACATGACAAATAATTAAGTGACTGCAAGATGGATCCATTAATAAAGTTCGTCTGAAGGCAAATAGCCGAAAAGTTAACGAAGTGATAACAATTTGTACACTTCTGCCTCAGCAAGCTGTCCATAATGTCTTAGTTATTACTGTCAAGTAGTTTGGAAAAGAATATCGCTTTCACTAATAAGTCGGTTCCTT
Source organism: Glomeris marginata (assembly GCA_034696005.1). Lineage (NCBI taxonomy): Eukaryota > Metazoa > Arthropoda > Diplopoda > Glomerida > Glomeridae > Glomeris > Glomeris marginata. The sequence continues at coordinate 5,111 of JAQFZQ010003059.1, read as the reverse complement.
TATATAATCTGCCGGAATTTTCTTAGTTCATATAAGCTTGTATAGTTCAACATTCAACTGTTAAACGTAGTTGCTAAAGTAATAAATTTTGACTTTAAAAATATCCGCTGAAAAATGTAAGCTGTGATCAGCACGCTTATACTGTATATGAATGTTATTTATGTACATGAGCAGTCAAAAAATCAAAATGAAAAAGTTCCAAAGTTTACGTGTGCTGCTGCAATTGCATATACAGTACTGTATACTGTATACTACATAGTTGAATTCCTGATTGAAATTATTATTTCTGCATATACAGGGTGATTCAGAATAACTGAATAATTGTTATAAATGGGAAGTTAAGTTAGAAATGTGATTACTCTGTGATGGATCATATGTAAAAAGTATAGGAGGCCATCCATAAATGTATTTCAATGGTGTGGAAAAATTGGAACACTAATTTGGAACACGCAACTTTTGAATGGATCACATTAGAGAGGTATTTACAATTGAGAAAATGTTTGGGGAAAAACTGGTCAGAACAAAACAAGAATGGCTGAAATCGGTTAGAAAACAACGGAGAATTAAGCGAAATTTGATGTTCAGTAGTTCATAAAAAATACGGCCACAGACAATGAGCTGTGCCGGAAAGGCCCTGTATATACAGCAAGGTGGTGTACGCATAGGAATACATACATTTCTGAAGGAAAAATACCCATCGAATGAATAACATGTTTAGATAATACACACTGTAAGTTAAATTTTGACGCGGACATTTACTACAAGGACATATTATTGTTGGCAATATATTTAAAATGTACACGTAAATGTCAAAATAATGACTTTGGTTCCCGGCCACTTGAGCAAAAAATGCATTACCAGCTGCCAGGCATATACACACCGCAGGCATTTTCACATAATATATTGCTGCAATACCGAAATTCAATAAATATTTTGCCAGATTATCATATGAAAAAAAAACAGGTGATTTTTTTCCCTAAATTTCCATTGGCAATTTTGTCATCCTTTCAGCCAACTGAAGGCTTGAAAAGCAAGTCCGCAGGCAAGAAGAAATCTGAAGACATGTAACATTCAATAACTGATGCATTTTAATACGCAATGATAATACAATAAAAATAACAGAGAGAAAGATTACTTTTGCAGCCTCTAAATATTCTCATCTCGCAAAAAATGCTTGTGCTTGAAACTTGTTAATGTGCAGATAATACTACATATTTTTAAAAATACAGTAAGACATCAATTTAGCCTATGTGATATTGCTGGACATGACCTGCTGCTCTTAACAAGAAACGGACACGATAATCTCAGGTTTTATTACTCGGATATATGATATTCCGTCATCCACATCCAGATGGTCCTATGGCCACAATATGAAATACTGCGAACAATCTAGTCCATATATAGAGAACGATGCAATATTTTCCGCAATGAAAATTGTAACGGAAACGGTTGATTCTTCCTTGAAGTTTCACCAGAGTTATTTATGTTTACTGAGAACCACGAGATTTATGGGTTAAACGCAGTTTGCACTCCGATCAGCCAGCGGAAAAGCAAAGGCAAACATAAAGCCAAAATCCATACTGAATTTCAAACTGGCCTCAGCGATGGTTATGCTATAGGAAAACAAACACAGAAACCAATAACTTGGATATTTGCGTTTCCAAAATATTTGAACGTTAACGTAATGTTATTATCAAAACCTGAATCGTAAAAGGGGAAAGATGGTAGCAATGGGAAAACTTGGCAATTCTTTGAGATGCTGAAAAGTCCTTTCAGATAAATTGATTTAAGAAATGTTAACATGCAAGAAACCAATTTAAGCTTGGCGATGATGGAGATGTCCAAAGGAAACGCGTTTATATAGCCACCACATTATAGATTGTCCACAAGCGACACAAAGTTGTCTGGTGTTGAAGGTACGCACAAACACCTCCCCTCACCCTTGGACAAAGATTGATGACACATCACTGAAAGCATGTATCGTTAAATATTTTCCCACATGCTGGTTTATACAAGGCATTCAGTAGTTTTTAATGCACTTGTGGCAAGCAAGATATAATGTATAACTATTATTTTTCGGCTGTCGGAGCAACATTTTAAAGTACTATACTGCAACCAACTTCAGTTTCATGATACACGCAGCAAGTTTATAGCTTGGAGTTCACATGCAGAGCATATACAAGTTCTGTCATGCAGAAGGAGCACTATAGCTGTAATTAAGGTAAGGATATTATTAAGAGCGTTTGTTCCCAATTGGGATATCTATCCAGACTCCAGTACTGTATAGTGAAGTGACATAGCGTTATGCAAGATATACAATACTAAAAAGGTACATCATGGTTACCCTTATGTATGTTAATTTCAGGTTGTTTGTATTAAACACCTTACCCACTATGATTGTTAGCCATTAAACTAATATACATAACAGTTTTCTCAATGAGGTATGTATCAGCATCACTGAGGAAAAGTACGTACAAATACATACTTATTAAGAGGTGCTACTATGGGGATCAATACAGCTGTATACATATGCACGTTTTCCTTCGAGGTTAGATGAAAGCTGTTATGCCTTTGAACATGCTCACCACTATATACTTTTGAGAATGAAATTTCCTTCTTTTTCAGAACATCCCTGCATAACATCAAAACAGTGGGAGATTGAAAATTCAGCGATATGTTCAACTTTATATGAGTAGGCCTACTATTTCTTACAGTTCATCTGACATTTTGCTTATTAAACATTATATTTCCAGCCAACAATTCATTCAATTCTTGTGTATTTCTTTCAGAAGTTTGGAAACACTGCACATGGTATATAATCCTTACTCAATTTCTATGATAAAATACTCTGAATTTGCTACTCCAATTCACAACTATGCATATAGCAAGCCCGATGAATTATAGGCGATGCACTGTAATAATGCATGGTGCATGTTGTGGCCAAATTTGCGCTGGCAGTGTACATGCACCTTCAGGTTGAGAGTTACCCATTGCTCTGTATTTATGGGTATAGATAAAAACACAAATTTTATTACTTGTATATGTTCTGCAAGCAGCTGCAGTGTGATCTGTGGCAGGGGGTTGAACATTAGTTGAACACAGTGCAGAGCTGCTCAATCACGGCAAAATAAATGCATGTGACAAACGAAGCAAAACCGTGAAGCTTGTAACACTCGTTGTTTGCGAAGGATAATCGATCAAAGTGTTTTCATTGTTTCACCATGAAGCTTTGCTTGAAATCTAACTCGCACAACTAACAACCACCCTGCAGCACATGGTGCAAGGCAGGGAAGGGTCCCTCAAAATGAAATCCACCAACATTCCTGTTTTGTGGCGAGTTGGAAATTGCAGTAATTCGCTAGGGCATTCGTTGATTTACAGATGGACGGCATGGGGAAAACGTTTCACAGGAACGTGCACTAAAAGTGCATAATAAAAAAGCAGATGGGCAGAAAAATGCGCAAGCAAGCGCCTCTTCATCATCGTAAACATGAGGGAGGAACGTGCAGTGCAGAATCAAATGACTCCCACCAGTACCTCCTTTCCGACAGTTTCCAGCTTCAGATGCACGTAAATAATTCTTCAAGCCAGACACCATTCAATATTTGCTTCGCGCGGGAGCCCAACAGATTAGTGTTGCGAGGAAACTTATGGAATCAACTCCCCTAAACCTCCAAGTACATGCCATTCGCAAATGGCTTCAACCACCCAGCTACTTTTTATCTGAAGAAGTGCCTATTTTTTTGCGCCACTAACTTGATTTGTTGACAAATTAGTTGAGCGCTACGGTCTCTGAGCAATTACTCATATCAAGGGAAGCTATACTTAATGAAAAACGAACAACGTTATTAACCATGCAGCATCAACGATAAAAAAAGACAATTCCCATTATGCCTCGCAGAATAAACAATAAGTAAAAACAAACCAATTTAATTTTAAAAAATAAATGCACAATACCGGATTATTTTACAAATACAATGAACCTGAAAGAAATGACAAATGAAACGCTTACAGACAAAGTCAGTGAGTAAATCTAATGGGACCATGTGAAATTCAACCTTACCATTGCATTTTTTAGTTCGAAATGGAAGTTTACCTTTGAGATTAATATATTGTACGAAAAATGGAGACGCTGTGTGATTCAAGATCGCATAAGAGAATTTCACAACCTCTAGATTTATAAGAGGAAATAGACATACATAATGTAGGTTTGTTCAGCAAATAGAGGTACATGAAATGTTAATCTTAGGTAAGAAGCATTTTCACATTTTTAACGTACGCCCAATTATTTATTCTAAACAAACGTAATACAGCATCTCAATTCCTACTAAAAACAGATAGGAGAACTCTCACCATACAGATTTTTAATCTCACGTCAATTTCAATTTTCCTATGATGTAATCCAATTTGCTGAGGTATGCAAAAGCTGTAAGCCATTATCAGTTATGAGCCTTGTTCGTCTGGTTAGAATTTGTCTATTCCATATACAGGGTGGCCATTAAGTCTGGGCATGTGAAATAGCCTATAGTTTAAACGGTGAGAGTTAATTAGGAAGTCATATGCGAGGTTTACACAAAGCATATCGTAAGTGAACATTCAAATTTCATCTTGTAAACCATTGCATTTAGAAACCTATAGTCCCAATTTTAAAGTTATATAGTGAATCATAAAATTAGGTCTAATAAAGCACATTTACTGTGGTTTCAATGAAAGATTGAGGAAGGAGGGTGGAGTCATGTCCAGGCCGATCCATTTCAAAGGGGTGCACAGTTAAAGGTGTGCAGGTGATGACGACTGGTAATGTCAACCATGCACCCCTTTTAAATGGGTCGGCCCGGACTTGACTCCACACTCCTGGCTCAATCTTTCATTGAAACCACAGTATAGTATTCTTGAGCTAAATAACGAATTTAATTAGACGCTTCCCTGCCTGACATCTAGTTGGCTCATTGCTCAGTACTTTGACCAGACCTGGGGTTTAGACACAGCTATAGTGTATACTGCTTTAAGGTGGAAATTCAAACCGGTTTTAAGGACTGTGTGCATTACTGGATGCATCACAGTTGTCAACTTTGAAAATCTGCAATAAATGTATGGCTGAGGTTAGAGTT
>JAQFZQ010003058.1:0-11775 GCA_034696005.1 Glomeris marginata | reverse complement strand
GCCGTCCCGCCGCATGCGCGTTATACATGAGGTGCGCGTTATCTTACATAAAATGTCTGTTATGTAGCTGAAATAATAGTGCGTGTTATACACGGGTGCGCATTATCCGCAAGACTTTAGGGTAGATGGAAACATCCCCACCGCATCGCAAAACCCTTCGATGGTGACAATGGGAGCAAGTTTTGAACAAAGTGACACAGACGGCAGGTAAAATTCGAATGGAGGCAAAATTCCAAAAGACGGTTGCAGTTCCGCACTATATTAACTTTCTTGCAACTAAATTGCGTGCACACGACATCGCGAATTGGTTAACCGTTTAAACTGCATTTCTGTATAGTTTTGGGAAGCGAACTTATTTTAGGGTGGACTGCCCCTTTAAATTGATGCTGCGGAAACTATACAAGATAAATTAATTTCAGGACAGGAAATTACCTGGCCAACTGCCATCGAAGTTGCACCCTAGGATGAAATTTCTCCATAATCCCGATGGCATCAAACAGGTTCGGGTACAACGTGGAAAGAAGGGACACGATGACAGTTGTCTGCAGTAATGCATCAGCGCTTCAGCTAAGCTGTCAGATAATTAATTATCTGTAGTTCCAATAATTATACTGACCTCATTCTGGCGCCACCAATTGTCATCTGCTTCCGGCTCCTTGGATCGTTGAACTACCAAAACAACAGCATAGGCGCTCGACGCTAACAGGATTAATACTATTAGATTGGCCAACACACGCATCCCAATAATTCTCCAGCTACGAACAAAACGAATTGTAATCATTTAATCACTTGCACAGAATACGTAAGTTATGCAAGAGGCTAGAAAACTTACTTCCTTTCTTCTTGTTTTTGCCTTTCTTCCAGAATCGATTCCTGAAAAGTTTCAAAACGAATTAGGCTTACGACCATTGCTATTCTAAATTACCAATGCTAGGTCTACTGTAAGACAAAGAACCTTGAAGCCCATCATCAGTGACGCCATCTTGTTATCTGCTGTTTCTGAAGCTCCGATCATGTAATCCCATCCTGTGAACAGTTTCCATGTGAAAGTGCATTCATCGTCTTTATCCGATAATTTGCTCATCCTTGCATTTTCTGCCATTCTAGACAATTGGCGTTTAAATTATTTTATCGTTACATATGTACCATGTTAATTAATTCAGTATGTGGCACAAAATTACTTGCGCAAGATTGCAACAAAACCATATGCGTAGACGCCTAAAGAGGTCATGAAGTAAGCAAATGGCAGTCTGTACCCTGCTTTTGTTTTGTCTTTGTTACTGTAGTATCCATAGAAAATTGGAGTATATTTCAAAAAACCCTACAGAGAAACGAAAGTTTTGTCAAGCTATTGGAAATGGTTCTATTCAGTAGTTTCTTCACAATTCATTTTGCAAATAACTTAATTTGGGATGTTCTGTAGTAGGAATATCCAATTACTGGAAATGTTTGTTCAGAATATTTAACCTATTTAATTTGGACCAACCAGAAGCAATTAGCGGAATTGGGGACCAGTTAACTAAATATATTTAGATTAGGTCTACATTAACCTTTTTCAGTTAAAAAATATTGACACATTAAATTTATAGAATTTACAATTTCTGCAAATACATATACTGCGTTTCGTTAGTAGCAACGAGGAATTTCCCATTGCTATACACACAACGTATCATGTTAACAGCTCGTTCCTTCTAACGAAACGCAGTATAGACATGAAAGAAGTCATACCTTGTGTCCAAACAAATGGGAGAGGATATTACCACTGCCATCAGACAGGGACTACAGTGAACACAGGGTTATGACTACAATATGTCTACCATTGCAGATTTAGGTGTCGCGTGACTTAAATTTTTGTTTTAGGTTTTGTCAAAATGCCCGAATACACTGTATGTCTGGCATTTATGAGTATTAAGAAATAGATTTCCCACATAATCTAACATCAATACCACCATTATGTTCAATGGATTCATACATATATTCGAGTCGCAGGATCTACAGACAAAACTTTAAAATGGACTCTTCCACTGTCAACCTACACTGCCAGAGGCTAGGGTGTGAGTTTCACAGCAGGGCAACCAGCTTTTCCTAAAGTTTTGTCTGTAGATCATGCGACTCGACTATACTATCGCGAACCTGCACTGCTGCCACCTAACTGCAATTTTTAATCTTCTCATGTCGACTCTTCCATTCGTTAAATCCATAATATAATATATTAATTAACTCAAATACCCATCTATTGTTTAGGTTACTTGGAATAATGTTATTCACAGCGTTATTAGAGACAGTACATTGATTTCTCGAACTTGGTAATGTACAACCCATGGAAAAATTATGTGATCATGTTGGAAAATGTAGTATCGGACGCACTCCCATATTATTGCATCAGATGTAACAGATTGACAAATGAAACAATCAACATATGTTTTTCGATGCATTGCATTAAAAATGTGATAAGATCTTAATAAAAATGGCATCATTGTCAAACCCATGTTGGAAAAATGTCAAATAGCATTTTAGGTTGGAAAGAAGCATCTATGTATGTATTAACGCCAGTTTATTGAAAAACCAGGTCAAGTTTCTTGTTATAGTGATACCAAATCCAAGATTTCAGCGTTGGGTGAAAAGTCAGTGGGAGGGAAGTGGGAGGTAAAGGAACGAAAAAACCTCCAGCCAATTGCAGGTCATGTATGATGCGTTGGGGCCTATTCCCATAATTATGGGCGAGATAGCATCATTTACAGAAATAATGATATTGTGAGTATGGCGCCACAAATATGTTATAACTGCTCTACTATCAATCCTATTGAAAATCGGGTGTTAGGAAATAAAGAAACTGGTACAGATTTGATGAAGTATAAACAAATAAGCAAGATCTGTGATATGATCATGACAGTTTTAAGAAAATATGGTATCGAATACTGTAGGAATCTTCTACAGTTAATGTCAATATGTATTCCAGTACGGATGCAGGTCTGTGGAAATCCATTTTAGATAGGTACTTATTTCCCATCTAAAATGATATTAGATATTTATCTAATATACAGGTCTGACATTGATGCCATTTTGACGTACCGGTAACTCGCCTGATGACATACACGTGCGGTTACGAAACGGAAACTAAGTTTCCGAGAATACCGGAAAGTATGTCAAAATATGTATTTCGACGTCTGGAACAATTTTGGTTGACGGTAAGTTTTCGATTAAACCGTTAGTTATCGGAGAAATCGAGTTTATAAGCCCAAATTAGCTAAACTCACTGACTTAGCTAAACTCACTGTAACATATATACTGTATATACGTATATATAGCCATGCAAGAAAAGATGGAATTCGAGAAAATGCGGTAATCGTTGCACCGACTGAAATAGAAATGAACCTCAAAGTCCCAGAGTTTTTGCAAGTTAAATGCAGACGCTTGCTCATCCGGCATTAATTCCTTACGGTCTCCAGCTGCGGCCCTGTCCGTTGCCAGAACCTAAAAAATATGTTTGCACAAAATAATATCATGTCTAATTGCGTGTATTGCAGCGGTATACTCTCTATAAAGTATTTCACCTCAGGTACCATCATGAAGCAAGCAATGAAAACGCTCATCACGATATTGATCCAGAACACCCAACGTAGGAAAGTGAAGTATGATGCCACCACAGAACCAAAGTGACCTGTCACAGGATACGCAAAATCCAAACGAAGATTCATATTGAGTCGCACCCATCGCTATAATTCAAAATTAACAGCATAAAGACAGCTAGTATCAAATGAAAGCCAAACCAACTTTCAATCTGCTTGATTCGCATCTCCCACGGCACCAAGTTTTTGGCTATGTTAGCAGCCTCTCGTTTAATACGTTGCCAGTACTATATTTATATATAAGTTTCACTACATCATGGATATATTTGAGTCTAATCACAATATCAATTAACTAAGTTAAACATACCCGAAGAAAAATGATGCTGTATCTGGCCATGATATCCTTTGTGCTTTTACTCTGAGCCAATCTTTGCTCCAATTCCCCTTCATGTTTCTTAACGTATGCTTTCGCTTGCCTACGATTCGGAATATACTCTTGTAGATTAATTGCTTTTGCAATTACAGGATTTAAAAAGCGCTGACAGTGTAAATTTTGTGACACCAAACTTATTGAAAAATTTTCTGAATTTTCTATGCATCGGTCCATTATATTAGAGACTAACATGTTATTTTAAAAATTTATCGTTTCGTTTTTAAATCAAAATACGCGAATTTACCCGTTTTCGGTGTTCAAAAGGCGTCAAATTGTCAAAATTTACATCCGGGACTTTGAGTACAGCACATGTTGCCATTGCATATAGGCAGGACCCATAAAGGCCCCACAAATTTTTCTGCTTTCTCTAGAAAAGGGGCCATCTCAGCTGACCCCAAGTTGTGCATGGGATAAAATGATTATGTTTTGTCGCGTTTTCTTAGAGTTTACATTTAACATAGGCCGCCATCTTGTTAAATTATTTAATATTTTTATTTTTGCTATGTTCAAATGCCATTAGTGTAACTTTTGATCGGAGTGCAAACATAAATAAAAGTGATCAGTCACATGAACTATATCAGCAGTTTAATATTGCAGTTCATTGGAGTAAATGTGATCTGTGGACTGTCAAAAAGTCATCCCACCTGAGCCATCTACATTCTGGTCCGTCGCGGCAGATTTCTCAATTGCTGAGAAATATATAGTAAATTAAGTCACATGCTCACAATGTCCGATCATCATGAAACTCGGAAATCACAAAGATCAACAGCTGGTACACCACCTGTTCGATTTGGGAGTGGGAAAAAGAAACCCCAGGAAGGACTTCAGCACCACTCTCACCTGAGATATCCAGAGCATCATCCAGGGCATCTTCTACAGCAGTTAGACGTAAAGAATAGGCTGAACTTTGAGCAGCTAAAAATCTTGCAAAATTGGAGGAGGAACTTGATGCTTCAGCACAAGCTAGAGAAGCTGAAGCTAAAGCCCGAGAGTTGTGTCAAGTGGAAAAACAGCGTCTTCTTGTACAAAAGGTTAGCATTAGAGACAGCACAAATTGATGAAGTGTGACACTGTTGTGGACCATGGGTCACTTCACTGTGAGCTGCCTCAAGGTGAAGAGGAAGTAATGCCACGACCACCAAAACAGCTATCAGTGCCAAGTGAAGAAATTGCAAGATGGTTGAAAACCGTATTGCTAGACCAAGGTGACATTGAAGATGTTGCAGCTCATCAGTATCCTGCCATATTCAACAACCCAGAGCTCAGTGCTGCCCAAGATACTGCATCCTGCCAGCAGCCTACTGCAGATGGAGAAGTCGCCACTGCAACTAAGCCTCAGCTGTCAGTGGACTGCCTTGCCATTCAGTCCACTCCTAAAAAGCCAATGGGTCCACAACCCAGTGCAGTGGACAAGATGGAGAAATTCTTGGCCAGACAGACATCAGGTAAAGAATTACCACAGTTCTCTGGGGACTCTGAGTGGATGTGTTTAATAGCAGCCTTTAATACATCTACTGAACTCTGTGGTTTCTCATCAGCAAAAAATATAAACATACTTCAGAAAACTCTCAAAGGCAAAGCCAGAGACAGTGATGGCACCAAAATACATTCCCAAGATATCGGATCTTCTGGAAAGACAGTTTGGCCAGCCAGAAATCATCATTCGCACTTTGACGAAGGAAAAAAAAACAGATATTGGGCATCCCCGAAGGAAATGAAATTAGGCACCCTCTTCAATTTTGCCAATAAAATTGTTAACCTTGTTGCAACAGTAGAGGCTTTGGAGAAAGATGGCTACCTCTCCAACCCACAAATACTTGAGGAATGTGCTGGCAAACTACCAGGCCATCTAAAAATGAATTGGGATCTTCAAGTTTCAGAAAAGTTTGGTAATGTCACCTTGCATGACTTTGCGGTTTTTATTGAACAGCAAGCTGATGCGGCTGGTTATGTTAGTAGAGCCAACACAGACATCACAAAAGGACAGAATAACAAAGGTCAAAAGAAAGCAATTGTGCTTACAAGCTTGTCTCCTAAAAGCCAAACTGGATGCCTGTTCTGCCAAGATTCTGGTCACAAACTAGAAGTTTGCCTGCAAGTTAGTTGGTCAGGAAGCTGACTTGAAATGGAAATGGGTGAAAGAAAAAAGCTGTATTTCTCTTGCCTGAATGGAAGCCATCCCATTAAAGCCTGCAGTCAAGACAAAAAATATGATAAGGATGTATGCACTGTATGCCACCATCCTGCATAGCATACTGAATTAAAGGAATCTACAGAGCCCTCTTCTATTATAGTTGGGCATGCCAAACAGATGACAGGTAGATGTGCCATCTTGCTCAGAGTTGCAAAGGTCTACATAAAGGACCAACTGGTATTGAAAAAAGACATTTGCACTGTTTGAAAATGTTGCCACAGTGTCCATGCTGGATGCCTCCCTTGTAAATCAACTGGAACTCAATGGCCAGAAGCTCTACTGTGTATCCAGTGTATCAACAACATGACTGCCACAGATACAGATTCCATCCGAGTGTCCATAAGAGGCTTTTCTTGTCCAGGGTACTACCTCGTGGAAGATATCAGAACTACAAGGGACCCACAGCTCCCTGTTAAAAGTGTCAACATGTCTCGAATAGTTAAGCGACAGAAGCGCCTGAATAGAAAAGACCTTGTATCACAGATGGATGCAAGAACAATGATCATCAGACAACACAACATTCACCTCACTGTAGCCCATGAAGTTGTGGAAGGCTTCAAGAATACACCTGTTGTAACATGTGTTGGGTTGTCCACAGAAAGGTAGCCTCTTATCATAAATGAGTGGATGATGACTTCATCCTTCATATGTCATTGGTTGAACAATTTGAACAACTTAATTAACTGGTAAAGACCTTATTCCATCTTGATGCCTTTGGGGTTCATGCTCGCCAGGGTGAACCATGCAGCTGGCGAGACAAGCCAGTCAAGCAGATAGCCGAAGATACAACAATGTGCCTACTTAGAGGGCAATAAGAACCTGGTCAATGGGAAACATATCTTTGGAAGGATGAAGCTACAACCCTTCCAGAAAGTCGAAACATGGCCTTAAGAAACTAAACAATGCAGAAAATCAAATGAAATGAGATCCATAGGTGGCAAAGCAGCACTGCGAACAAATTTGCCAAATGATTCGCATAACATCTGTTACCCCAAGAAGCTGAAAGGAGAGGAATGCGAACCTGGTATCTTCCACACTTTGTCATGTGAAACAAACCTAGGAAATGTGTGGTTTTCCATGCCACTGCCAAGTGACACAGGGTAGGCCCGAAAAATGCTGTCCTGAAAGGACTGTACTTGTTAAACCCTTTGTCTGCTGTGTTATTCCAATTCAGTCAGTACAATGTGTAGTTTTGGGCAGACATTCAGGACTTCTTTCCTTCCATCCTGATCCGGAAGGAAGACAGGGCTTCACAGCATCTCCTCTGGAGGGGAATGGAACACCAACAACCACCAGAAGAGATGGAGATGAAGACCATGATATTTGGGGATGCCTGCTCTCCATACTTTGAGTGTGAAAAATAGAAATGCCACAGACTTCTGCTGGGAATTCCTAGATGCAGCCAAGGCGATTAGAACTAGTCACTATGTTCATGACTACTTAGACATTGCAAAAACACCTGAAGATGCTGTGAAGCTTATAAAAGACATCACTGAAGTATACCTTCGAGGAGGTTTCAAAATCAGAAGATGGATCAGAAGTAACCCAAAAAGTCCTGGAACAAGTCCCACAAGAGTTGAGGGCTACAGGAGCAAAGAATCATGCAGCAGATGTTGATGTGCCAGTGGAGATTGTGTTTTGGTTGGCTTAGGACCCAAATGAAGATGCCTTCACATTCAATATGTATCTCCAAAAGATTGATCAAATGCTTGCTAACAACAAGGGTAAATGGTCAATGAAACGCCAAGTTCTTGAGTTGGTCATGTCAGTATTTGACCCACTTGGTTTTCCATGTCCCATCTTAGAGTGAAGGCCAGAATCCTGTTGCAGGATATATGGAGAGCCAAACTGGGATGGGATGATGAGCTATCATCTGAGATGTGGACTAGGTGAAAGCAGTGGCTGAGAGAGTTTGAAGACACTGCATGCACAAGAGTACCCCGTTGCTGTGCACCAAAATTACAGGATGATAGCAACCTACAGCTGCACCTGTTCTGTGATGCTAGTGAAAGGGTCTTCTCAGCTGTAGCATAATTCTGTACTGAACTGCCTGGTCAGGTGAAGGTCACATTGATCACGGCCAAACGCCATCTAGTGCCACTCTGGTTGGTTTCCATACCCAGACTTGAGTTACAGGCAGCAGAATGGCGGAAAATATCGTCCAGGAACATGAGCTACAAATCGATTCCACACGCTCTTGGACCGATTCAAAGACGGTGCTATGTTGGATACGCTCTGATGTTCTGACTTTCAAGCCCTCTGTTGCCCACCGTATTGCTGAGAAAGAAAAGCTAACTGAGGTTAACAGCTGGCACTGGGAACCAACCAAAGAGAACGTAGCATATGATGCAACACACGATGGTAAAGTGGCCAAACTAGGCTGCCAGAGCCGCTGGGTTTTTGGCCTTCCCTTCCTTGCCAAGGATACCACTAAGTGGCACAAGGAATTTGCAGAACGGGAAGATACAGACAGCCTAGAAGTGAAATGAAACCAAGTGGCTACTGCCAATACTGGAGGCCCAGCAATCCCAGATATCACTCGCTTCTTTTCCTGGCGCCGCCTTATCCGCACTAATGCATGGATGCTTCACTTCATTGACACATGCTGCAAACGTCAAATTGAGGGACAAATCACATGGGCGCTTACAGCCGAAGAGTTGCAGAGAGCAGAAAACTGTTGGTCATGCCAGTCTCAGAAAAATTGCTTCAGGAAGATTAAGCACTGCAGCATGGGAAAGCGCTACCCAATCACAGCAAGTCACATCAACTAATGCCGATATTAATGGGGTTTTGGTAGTTCAAAGCAGATTGGGACATGCCAGTATAGCTATCAAAGCCCAGCAAACTGTGATATTGGATCCGAAGCATCCATATACTTGCTTGCTTCGACAGCATGCATATGAATCTGCAGGACATCATGGCCGTGAATTTGCCCTCAATGATCTACAACAGAAATTCTGGATCCTTCAGATGAGAGCAGCTGTTAAACAGACATGAAATGACTGCCGTACCTGCAAGCATCAACACTCAAAACCAGATGTACCAGTGATGGCACTGCTGCCAATGTGTAGACTTGCAGCATTCTAAAGACCTTTCACCGGTCTACCTTATTTTGGGCCAATTTTGGTGGCCATCAGAAGGCACCATTTAAATAGATCTGGAGCCTTCCTTACCTGTTTGACAACCAGAGCCGTACACATGGAAATGTCTGAATCCCTTTCTGCAGATTCTACCATCATGGTCTTAAGACAGTTTATTGCTCGTAGAGGTTGCCCATTGGAGATCTTCGCAGATAATTTGACAAACTTCAGAGGAGCTGACACTGAAGACTGACTACAGAAAACTGCAAGTGTTCCTTGCCATTTAGTCCATCAAGCGGAGCTTCATCCCGCCACATGCTCCTCACATAGGTGGTAGTTGGGAGCAGTTAGTCAGGTCAGTGAAAGTTGCCTTGCCCTCAACACTAAAGGAAAGACATCCTCAGCCTAAGACTTTTCTGACCTTTCTCTGCAAGGAGGAATACAGTGAATAGCCAGCCAATGACTTTTGTCTCACAAGGTACAGCTGACGAAGAGGCCCTCACTCCCAACCACTTCCTGATTGGATCATCTAGTGGAGCACCATGTCTTACCAACACCCATAGTAAGGAACACTGTCTTCGGAAACAGCGGAAGCTAGCCCTGCACCTTGTGGATCACTTCTGGAAAAGATGGCTATGGGAATACCTGCCAACCCTTGTCTCAAGACAGAAATGGAGGAACAATACAGACCCCTTGAAGATTTGCAACTTAGTCATAATAGCCGATTGCTCTAGAAAATGGAGCATATCACCTGACTCCAAGTTGAGCATGGGATTAAATGTTTGTTTTGTCTTGCTCTCGCTTTTTAACAGTTTACACTTACCATAGGCAGCCATCTTTTTAAATAGATTGGGTCTGCTGCACCAAAGAGTGAAAACTGTTAAGTAGAAACAAAAACGGTATCCAATAGTAACAACGTGTGCACCCTACTCGAGCAAGAACCGAACTGCTGAAACAGAGTGTGCATTGCTTATAAGGACCCAAAAGAGCCTTTGCAATTGGTTAAAACGAAAGTCCCGACCGGAAACATAACCAGTGGCCGCTAGCGACATAAGTGGGTCAGTGGCCTTGGGCAAAAAACACAAGGTGGGTCAGTAGCGAAAAAATGAGACAGTGGTCCTTGTTGAATACCTGAAAACAGACTATAATGCCAGTGTTTGTAAACTTCGGCCCTTTGCGAAGGGATAAACACAGTGGGGGCCTGCAGCTGCAGACTTAACAACCGGGGTCCTGTGCGAGGACTTGACACATTAGAGGTGTCCAGAAAGGACTCAACACATTAACGGTGTCCAGAAAGGACTCCAATATAGAATGCAAGGGTGTTGGGGAAAAATAATTTTACATTCTTTAATATTTTTATTTTTGTTATGTTCAAATGCCTTTAGAGTAACTTTTAGTCAGAGTGCAAACAGAAATAAAAGTTATCAGTCACATGAAGAATATCAGCAGTTTATTGCAGTAATTGGTGTTAATGTGATCTGTGGTCCGTCAAAAAAGACATCCCACCTGGGCCATCTGCAGCACACATTTGCACCAAAACGTGCTAAATGCCTACTAGCTATAGCCGGTCCACAGTCAACCTTGAAGTAAAATGTTGACATCTTCGTTTTGGAAATTGTTGCATTGGTGAGGAAGCAACCAATGATTGAGAAACCACGCCGATTTGCATTACTCACCAAATGGGGTGGCGAATTACCAGCAAGCTGTGGGTGTCAATTTTCCTCCTCCATCTTGGTGAGTAATACAAATGGGCGTGGCTTCTCAATCATTGGTTGCTTCTTCACCAATGCAACAATTTCCAAAACGAAGGCGTCAACATTTTACTTCAAGGTTGACCGTGGACCGGCTATATTTGGCTTCATTACTGCATATAATAGAACAGGCCCTCCATACTAGAATTTTTTCTCTCCTAGCCTATCAGTACAGGCTCAAAAACACACAAACATAAACCAAGTTCAATCTATTAAAATCTCTGTTAATAAATTTTTCAAAAGGAAAACAAATGAATTCGTAGTTTTAATTTTAATCATTCTACCACCGGAATATCACTTGGTGCTACAAAACTGTCAGTTCTCCTTTAAAATAATTCACCTGACTACTAATAATCTCTTTTTCATTCTCCATGGCTGCTTCTTCATGCCATCGACAACCTCCTTGTGGAGACGAATACTTTCAAACATCTGTTCCTCTGTCATCTCCGGCTCCCCGATAGAAACTGCAGTTTCACTGAAAACAATCAATCAGGTGACAACCAACAATAAAAAATAACAACTACAGTCAAATCTCGATTGACAAATTTCAATAGGCGCGTAACATTGTCAATATGGAGTCCGTAATGTGGATAATCGTTCAACTCTATTGGTTGTTGCATATTGATATCCACAACAAGGACGCCATTTTTCTTTTGCACGTGAAATCGGTCAATTGACCATTTTCAGTAAGCACCTCCCATTGCCAAGATAGAGGCTGAAGTGGGGAAGATTATGCAATCCGATTGGC
>JAQFZQ010003057.1:0-11778 GCA_034696005.1 Glomeris marginata | reverse complement strand
ATAAGGGACACAAATAGCTACTTACAAACCAATTATCAGGGTACCTTACAAAACCCTGTCAGTTCACCTTTAAAGTTGCGCTTAGCGGAAATATGGGAGCAATGCCTTGTATCGCACATAAAATGCAAACAAATTTGTAATAAACATTCAGATATTGTCAATAATAAAACTCTGAATAAGTGTTACCTTACAATAAACTAATGGAAGGGTCGTGGTAAAAACTAATCCATTGCGGCCACTCGCGCAACATTCTGAACAACACGCAAGGAATAAAAATCAACTATGTATTTACATGTACTGTATTTGCGTGTGTATACATTTCTGCTAAACAGCGCTTTGAATACGAATAATGGTTTGGTTTTGAATTTTAATCGCAGTTTCCTGGTCAACCAACTTCTGGACCTGATGTCAAGACAGCGGCGTGACGTGATCCCAAAGTGTTCTACGCACACCAACCAAGAACTACTGTTCTGCGAGACCTGCGATTGCATATTCTGTTCACTTTGCAAAGGGGGTTTTCACGGAAATGGTGAAGGAAGTTCCTGCGAACACACGGTCATCCCATTCTCAATAGCCATCAAGCGAATGTCTGAGATCCTCCTCTACAAAGCTCACCAGTGTATAGGAAAACTGAACCTGGCCTCTGACAATGTCTCCGATGAGATACGAAGGCTGGATCAGAATGTTGATCGCACATTTGAACTAATCAACCAATCATTCCAGGTTAAAAATCATTAATACACTCCGCTAACCGCGCAAGCGCATCGCTTCCGCAAGCAGCACAAATCCAATCTTATTTGTATTTCCACTCCAGGAGTTGCAAAACCTGATGGAAAAACGACGTCAGGACCTTCTGGGCACTGTCAAGAAGAAGTGGGAAGAGAAGAAGAAGGCTTTGCAAGAACAACAGGCACTCGTACATGGGGAAAGGTCGAAAGTGGAAGAAGAGTGCGAGGGATTGCAGTACCAGGTTTGTTGAATGAGGACCTTGGTTGCAACTGCTATTAAGTCACTTTAAAATGCCCATTGACTAGGACACAAAATACATAAAATGAAAGATAAGTACATAACAAATGATATTAATTCCTGAAAAACTGATTAATAAATGAAATAACCATCGAATTTCAAAAGTCTCATGCTTAATTGGTATTTTGTTCCAAGTAAATTAGAAGTGGAACGCGGAAATCAATAGACGAAATTATGTAAAGTGTTATAAATGATACATTTTTCAGGATTAAGAAAAAATTCCAGTATATTTCCAGGATTTCAAGTATTTCCAGTATAAGTAGACACCTTATACTGACATATGGAAAAGTAATTTGAGTGACTATAATGCCAGTTGACATTGATTCGGTTCTTCATCATTTAATTATGGGTAATGAACAGAGTCCAGGTTTTAGAAAATGTGCCCCTGAGCATTGTTAGCATGTTATAATTTAAAAGGAGGAGGTCCTTTCAAAAAATGGATATCACTAGGGAGAACGTACTTGACTGTACGTAACAACAGTGTGCCATATCACTATGGAAATTGAATTTAACCGCCTAAATTGGATGGGGCGAAATAAAGCACTATGTCCATGCAGATGGCACCCATCCCTATTTCTAACCAATTCTCCCTTTTTGTTTTAACACACAGGTGGAGGTTCGTAACATAACCAAGAAGATCAGCGGGCTGAACACAAAGCTTGATGAGATAAGTACTCTTCTGGAACCTCGAGAGAACTGCTTCGTCAAGTACGACTACGACCACAACACGGCCCTTGGCGATCTGCAAGCCGCGTTGGCCCGCTTCGGCAGGGTTCGCATCAGCAAAACCTTTCCGGCCCTCTGCACCGTGTCCTGCAACGAGCACTCCACTTCCAATCTGAGGTGCCAAGCTACCGTTACCACAGTCGACTACCACGGCAACGCCCAAACTTGCGGAGGAGACCCGGTGACCGCTGACCTCATGGGACCCACCGGCGAAACCATCGCGTCCACGGTCATCGATAACAGCAACGGCACGTATCAAGTATCGTTCACGCCTCCTCAAGCCGGCGAGTACAAGATGACCGTGTCCATCTTCGGTCGACCCATCAAAGGAAGCCCGTCCGTAATAGAAGTGACCGAACACAACAACCCCGTCGCAAGGTTCGGTAACAAGGGCACGGGCACGGAACAGTTCCTGCAACCTGTACGTGTCACGGCGGACAGGGACGGTAACCTGTACGTGACGGACACTGGTAACGGCCGAATCAAGGTCTTAACATCTGAGCTGCAGTTCCTCAGGCATTTGGATAACAGTCCCGGGTTGGAAGAACGAAGCGCAATGGGAGTTGCGATCACGCCAGACCTGACGCTCGTAGTTGTTAACTGGAGGACAAAGATGGTTACGGAAATAACTCTGGAAGGAGTGCTCTTGAGGCAGTTCACGCATAAGGACCTACAGGAGCCAATAGACGTGGCGGTCGGCCCTAAAGGCACGGTCTACGTAGCCGACAACTTAGCCGGCAAGGTTGTCGTCTTTGACGCATCGGGCAAATTCACAAAGAAGTTTGGGTCAAAAGGACCCAAACCAGGGCAGTTCGGCTTGATTTCGGCAATCGCAGTGGGTCTGGACGAAGAGGTGCTGGTTGCCGACACGAGGATCCAAGTGTTCTCGAAGAGCGGAGATTTCATCAGGGAACTTAGCGGAGGAGGAGGATGCAAAGGACAGTTTGGTGGATTGACGGTGGACAAGAGGGGTTGGGTTCTGGCCACGAGGTCCGAAAGGTCCAAAAGTGTAGTTCAGGTGTTTGGCGAACAGGGATCTATGTTGTACGTGATCGACAGCGAACACGCAAAGTTGAAACGTGCGAGCGGATTGTGCGTTTTGGGTGATGACAGTGTTGCGGTTGTCGATTTAGGCAATGATTGTCTTAAGATTTACAGGTATCGGTAATCATGTTGTGTCTGTGTATAAGAAACCTGGTATTTATCTTAGGAAAAACAGAGAAATCCCTATTGTTGACAAAGATAAGCAATATCGGCAGATTTGAGCCACTCGATGGCGCTGGCATCAAATCAAACAGCCAATGGGATGTATGAAAGGGAAGACGCCATATTAGTCTATTCGTTTTCTCAGATTTTCTTGCATTTTTGTCATTTTCTTGTGTGTTACTTAAATAATTATCACATTTTTAAACTCTATTATAAGGAATAATATGGAGAATAAAATTTGGGAAAATCCAATTTCAAATGGACATTGGCTGCATTCATTTTCCAACCATAATCAACGATTTTAATAATATTTGGATTATGGCCATGTCACAGACCGATTTATAATAATCAAAATTGCATTCAATGTTATAATCACATTATACACAATATAATAACCTGATTTTCAACTGTGGATTTAGGGCCGTTAAAACGTTTAATCACATTTTATTGCTTATAATAATCTGATTATTGAAAATCATGATTATGGTTGGAAAATGAATGCAGCCATTGTGATACATGTGTATTCACATTTTAAAACATTACATATTACTTATTACTTGTTTCAACAACAAAATAGCTAATCTTGTAAATAGTGATTAGGGATGTTTAATCTAAAATGATAGAGAATTTCTCAAACTACACTGTAATATTTAACCACCATTGACCGCGTAAGCCTGCGGCTGAAATACCTGCATATATTCCTTAGTGTAAAATATTATAGTGTATAGACACATGAAGAAATGACATTATTTTGAAAATCATGAGAAATTTTTAGGAACTATTTATCATAGGAAAATTTACCAACTCGAATATGATGCGTACGGTACCGCATACTCGCATGCATAAATGTATGAACACGCATATGTATTATATAGGTATGTGTTTAGACAATTTCTAAAACTGTATCATAGCTTCAATTGAATGCACTTCTAATCTAAATTGAAGGGATCTAAGTCACTGAAATAATTCCTATATATTCAACAAGTAAAATTTACGCGTAAAATGCTATATGGAACATGTGAAGCGAAATAAAAACAATCTTACAAAAAGTTTTCAGAACTTATATTTTGATAAATAAATATGGAATTTTAAACAAAAATCCCTTCAATTATTTTCACAAAAGTCCAAACCAAAATATACTTTTGAAATGCACACATGCACGAGATATTACGTGCCAATTGTCTCCGTGGCATTTCGGTAACCGCAAACCTGTCTCTGCATTGGATCAATGATTGGATGGATAAGAACGATAGCAGTTGACGTATCTCAATCAATATTCCATAGTTGTAATTACTATATAACAATTGTACTGGACTGTCTGTAAAACTGCTGTATTTTTTCCCCCGCAGTATTATGTGTAAAATAGCAATTTCGTTTTACAGTTATTACATTTTTGTATTAGAGTTTGATGATTTTATGTGATCTTGCAATATCGTAAACTGTGATTTTATTCTGTTTTTGTTTCTATAATAATTATGTTTTTAATATAGGTAAAAATATTGCAGTATACAGCAGTGCAATATCGTTGATGCGTGTTTTTCCTTAGCGGTATTTCCAGGTTTAGCACTACTTAATTTTAAACCATTAGATTGGTACTTAATTACTTAAGTCGAATTTTATCATTGTGGAAATTTCATTGATCTCTGAAATTATATAGTAATTGTTTTCAGCCGAACTTTCGCGCATGCCGAAGCAAATATTACGCACAAAGATTTCATTCTTATTTCATGTGACGAAGCCAATTATTGTTATTTGCAGAAACTTTTCCTGTATAATATTTATCGATCGAGATTGTCACATAGAAATAAATCATTCATAATTACTGCGAGTGAAATTAAGTTATTAACTCAATGTTGATAGCCGAAGCGGAACAAAATCCTCGGATTAATCCAATAGGATTTGCTAATTTCATCCTGGTATTAATTAAATGTCAAATGCAGCTTCAGTATTAGTCACATGGAACACTATTACTAGCCAAATAGAATTAGGGGTAAAAGTTGAAAACATAGCTGTCTACAAAATATACATGCAAAAACAATGAAATGTCTTTGTAAATATTCCACCTTATAAAAATGCCTCTAAACAATATTCCAAGTTGGAGAAAAAAATCCCCCAACAACAACAAAAACAGGATGGCGTTTATTGAGGATGTATGACTAACATAGGATATATAGTATGCCCCATTTCAGAATATTTATATGTATACTTGGAATCTGTACCTGCTTGTTTTAGCATTACAAGACATGTTAAATATTCATTGGAAGTACATGTTAATAACTTTCCCATTCCCTTGGTACTATTACATTACATCTTAAATTATATTGCTATAACATCACCTTAATTGTACAAGGCTAATATAGTAAAGGCAGGGAAGGAGACATAACCAGTAATTCACTATAAAACAAGATTATACTGTAATCTATACAATGGAATCTCTCTATAACGGCTCCCCTTATAAGTGCATTCCCTTATAAAGTACAGTTGTAATAGCCCTTGATTTTTTCAATGCAATTGCACACCATATAAGGACACCCCTTTATATGGGCAGCTCCTTCATAAGACGTACTTTTTTCCTGCATGCCCATGGCGACAAAATTGATTTTTATAAGGGCATGCAGCAACGCCCTCTGTGGATTAATTTTCACAAAAACATGCTCAAAACCGTATTAGAGATGAGATTGTTCATAATATGCCTTCAAAAAAGTTACTTTTTAATAATCATTTGGGAATTATACATTCATTAATTTGTTCACAAATAATGTTTCATTATTAGGTATGACATTTCATTTTAAGTGTAGGTAGAGTACTGTCACAAAAGTATTACCTTAATTGTAAGAGCATAACCATGCATAAGGGACAAAATTGTGGAGAGCTCATTTCGCTTCTTTTTGCAGCGAAAATACACATATATGTTTATTTAATTCTGTTACATGCATCTTCCTGCAATGTTTATGTTTTTACCAGTGGAAACACTAGAGACCCTTCCCAGCATGCGGTATGGGCGTGGAAAGTTGCCATATGCTTATCACATATCATATGTGATAAGCATATATGATATGCTGAATGTAGTATGCACGCATGATAACGATCCACCGGCCAGGTGGACGAGTGAGTTTATTCTGTATATGCATCTGCATATGATGAAGCCTGCCAATCCAAATTTTATTGCAAGGTTGGACCTAAACAAACTATATATAGTTCGTTCAGCGAAAGTTGGACTTCATGGCCACGCCTCCTTGGGCATGCACACTTGGAATTGGCATTATACAAGCCATTAAAAACCAGTTCACCCATTCCATATGGCCTGACCCAAGGAGGCGTGTCCATAAAACCCAACTTTCACTAAACAAACTATAGTCACCAGCATACTAATGCTAACTTGCGATTGATCAAGCTCTCCACTTAAAGATAAGCAAATATAGAGCCGCAGCTGGTACATCATAGTTGCACTAGGCTATGACGTCATCGGCAACCATGACAACTGGCGTCCCTCTAGCGACCGAATTTAGCAATTGATGTTTTTTGCCAATAACTTGAAGCAAGCATCAAGTAATGCTTTCAGTTGAGTGCAAAATAAGAATGTAAAAGTAGAGTTCAGTATATAGAGTGTGTTTGTAAATGGAAGTGTCATTCGGTGTGGTGAAGGCATGATTAAGATGAGAAGAGTGCATTATAAAATGGGAAATCAGGCCAGTAGGGGGCGTTGCGATCGAGCTGCCTGACAACCAGGCTGCAGTGTCGTCATCAGTGCTGGCTGGCTTTGCACTGCGTTCAAGTGCTGAAGCAGGCAAGTCACGTGACGCAGACCAGCCAACATACTGTAGGTACATGGACCAAAAACAGGTTCTATTTTGGCGATCGCCCGAGGGTTAGTCTTAAAAAACAAATTCGCCAATCTCCAGCCTCAAAATACGGTAAAACCCGGTAAGTGCACATCATTCATCTCATCTTTTTAACCTACTCCCATTAAACGTTTTTTTTTCTTACCAATTATGCAAATGAAAATTAATATTACAGTAATTCACATTGAAGATTCTTTAAGATGAAAACCATTTCAACTACTTTTATGCATGTTCACAGTTTTCCTTTAAATTATGCAAATTAATACAGTGACTCTAAACAAATTGTTATTGGACTACCTCACATTTTTATTTAACACAAGAAAAATATTATATTATCATTAATCTCACATTATGGAAATCAGTAAAGTGGAAATGATTGGGATTCTTATGGTTTTTATGAGAAAAATATAATATGTATGTATAATATTTATTTTCACATACTGTAATAACGAGAAAGCGAATAAAATAAGGGGTTTCAACGGGTTATTAGCAACATTTTCAAACATGGTAGCATAACATTTAAGCGCACAATGGCCTCTTGTATTAGTATAGTATAGTAATATGTATGTACTTGAAAAACTATTGAACTCGCATTTACAGTAGGCTTATTTCATATTTATGGAATTGTAAACTGAGCACTGTACATCATTGCATCCTTGATTGCATAAAAGAACTTTTGGATGAACTACCATGAATATGTTTCATAACACTTTCACTCAAGGATATGTAAACAAAGAACAGATTGTTACAAACATCCTGTCTAAAATATCCATAACAATTATGACTATTTCAAGATATACAACATAATTAATATTTGTGTTGTGCAAAATGTAGTTCATTCATTTCCAGACCTGAAGCATCAATAAACAATAGTTATTGGCTATATAATTTGTTTAAACGAGTAGTATATAGAATCCAATATGGCGGCTGCGATTAGCTAAATAAACGCAATGTATACACAATTGGATAAATGTAATTTGATTAACCCTGCGTGTAAAAATTGCATTTTACCGAACAAAAATTGTGCAAAATTTGTGTATAACACCACATCTCACTGCAACATTTTGTTTCCCATATGCATACTTATTCATTGCATTGCATCAAACTACCTGCATAACTTTCAATTACGTATACTAATAAGTTCACCCTGGTTTGCAGCAAGAATTAAGAATGTTAGTAGTTCAAATTCACCTAACATTTTGCACAAGTTTATCTACACATTAGCGTTATGCAGAATGTACATATAAAATGATTTATTCCATATGGGGTGAAGTGCAAACATGAAATAGCATATTTTTTTTTATTTTCGCGGGAAATTGCAAAAGGTCATGTGTCAGAGTGAAAAATAATATTTACGATTGGCGCAATGGCTTCTAATGACGTCACAAAGCGTCATATGACGTCAAGATACCATTGTAGTTAGCTGGAAAATATGGGACATGTGAGAGCACATATAGTGTTTTTACTATGTGTATAGTATAAGTTATAGCGGTCAACACGTCATAACAAAAATTGTTGGAATTTTGCCAAAACGGATGTGCAGAAAATAGAAAACAATGGCGACATTTCCTTAGAAAAGTTACAAATTTAACCGGACAAATTCAACAAAAAGTTCTATAAGCAAATAGTTGGTCTCAAAATTATATAACAAGTGTTGTTGTGTGTAATTCACCACTTAGGTACCTATCTGTATAGTCTACAGTAGGTACAATTTGGAAAATTACTGGTAGGAACAGTAACATCACATAGTTATGCATTGGTTGTTATTAGATTTCAGTGAGCCCCCTGGTGTAGGAAGTGAGAAGCAAATGTGATGTGAAATGCAATTCAATAATGAGAAATGCAAAATTCTGCACAAATTTAAAGGAAATTCTAATTATTACTATTACACACAAGTTGGCCCTTGAATGCAATCATGCAATCAATGAACAAGTTAGGCCTATCAGCAAATAATGCACCAAAAGCAATAAAGTAAAGTAATTCTCATGCACATAATGTTTGCATTAAACTTTGGATATGTTCAATGTAGCTTTGATCAACATATGGTATTAGAATTAAAATGTTATTGCATTTTTTTCCTTTTCATATATTTTCCCCCATATATTTTAGCATAAAATTTGCAGTAACAAATTTGCAAACTGCACAAACATTCGCCATATATTTGTTGCAATATCTGGAAGTACTTTATGGAAATTTATCCAGATAAATAAACGGGATTGAACTTCATATAGTATAGCAGCATGCGTTTTTGCAAGTGTTTGCAATATTGCACTGCGCTCATATATTTGCTTGCACAAGGGCAACTGAGTTATCTTTAAAGGCCACTTGTGGTTGAATTGCTCTTCAACACAGAACGAAAGTGAAAAATTAAGCATGAAAAATTCATGCACATGCAGCGTATATGCGAGTATAAAACATAAAGGATGAACTATGTGATCAAATGAAAATTGGTGTTTGGCAGCACCAGTGTTGCCATGGCAACAAAGCCTTATTGATTTCGTCTAAGGAGACATAATTCCGATTATATCGATAAAAGCAAACGTAAATCATGTACAAACAATGGACGTGATCAAATATTGATTCAAGATAGGCCTAGTTTAATTAAAAACGGTTATAAAACAAAACGTTGCCTCTTTATTTCTTCCTACCAACTCATAAATCTTGTTGAAAAGCAGGACATTCATCTGAACTACGTATAATATATCCCAATTTCCCCAGAGAATAAAACATAGATAACTTCAATATAGTATACGTATTAAATTATATTTGTATTATAGATATAGCTTCACAGAAATCGTAAATATATTTTAAAGGTGAACTGACAGGGCGGTAAAAGTGGACTATGACCAAACCTGCCATTGGGTAAATTGGGACTACATGCCAATTAGTCTGTCCATGATTGGCCAGAAAAGGGTAAAGTTCAGAGTTCACTTACCGCCCTGTCAGTTCACCTTTAACTTGAAAAATTGAAATGAAGAAATTAAAGAAACTAATAAAATAAGGTAAAAATCTGTTAATTTCAAAATAGTTTCTTACAAATAATGTAATGTTATTAAAAGTTTACAATTAAATGTGATGGCATCAAAAATTGTCATGCACATTGGATCTTCTAAGTTAATAATATAAGAATTATAACTTTTGTAATGTATAATTACATTTACGAATGAGGTCCATTTATAAAACGTTGATTGAATGTATAGAAAAATTGAGAAAGTTAACTATACACATGAATAGGATTAAATTACATGCTTTGTAAGCAAAGTGCATCATCAGTGAAAAGTAATTTCCACTTGGTCAAAGGAGTAAAATGCAGTTGAAATTACAGAGACATATCAGCCCTTATAAAATGGTATATAACATATGGCTGTTGCTAGGCAACAAAACAAGCAGTTCGTTATCTTCATTTTTCCCCTGCACACATGCACTGCAAACAGAATCCAAGACATAATAGTCACTCATTTTCAGTGCCAAGTATGGCACGCCCACAATGGAAATAATATGCCACTCTATTGGCACACAAAGATTAATTATCTGTCAAAAAGCTCAATATGGTGCCAATAATAATTAAAAACCCAGCCAACTTTATTTAATAACATGGCTCTTTTGTTGCATGCTGACATCAGAATATGAACGGAATTCAACTGAAACAGGTAAGAAAAATGTCTACATTATCCGAACACATTACTATTTTTTTTTCTATATATTTAATTGTTAAAATATTAAACTAAATGAACAAATTAAGTATTCAATTTGCACAAAAATTATTTATTTACAGTTATTATTGCAAAAATGTACTCAAAGGGTTTCTTTCCATATTGGATAGGTTGAAAACAACGGACTTTATATCCAACTTTGGCAGGTTTTACTGTATACAATTAAAATGAGACAATTAAAAGAATTCCAATAATTATTTTGTTTTGAATCTATTTTTGCTATGGATTTACTTTTTAATATAATTTGAATTCTATGTACAGTATATAAATAAATCAATAGCATTAAAGGTTAAAGGAACCATTTTCCATTGACTTAGTCAGAAACAGATGTGATACAAATTTAATGAATCGAGACCACAATGCCTCGGGAAATCTATAGAAACCAATCTTTTTATAATTTCCCATTGCCTGCCATTAAGGCTACATTATGCTACCACATACAGAAGAAAAAAATAACTGTGCATTACCCTCATTGAAAATTAAATTAGGAAGATATTGGTGCAGGCTTGAAAGGATGCTGCATAATTTACCAAATGGATTCGATTAAAATCGTCTCCCATGAGATTCCATTTGTAGGCCATAATGTTGCATGAAAATATTCAATATATCATAAGGCATACAAATGGGTGGATAAAGAGATCATTAAAAATGAAGATGACGTGCAGTAATCAATAGTATGATTATACTATCATATCCCCCATATTTTAGACAATTTTATGCTAAAAAAGTCTGGTAAAATGTTTTTCCTTCAGTAATTTGATATATGTGAATCCTAACCAAAAGTATATAAAAACTAAGTAAATGTCAAGCATGTACCTCAACTCTATCTTGGACACAATTACAGCAAAAACAGGGAAAAATAGTAATTCAAGAAACTGAGCTTTTACTGCATAGCAATGGATCAATAACTGGAGGAATGCAAATACCAGGTTACACCAACATTGCTGAGAATGTGAAATTGCGAATTTATTTGGTGTCTGCGTTCATGAAGACTATTTTGAGAAAGGTACCACTATGCAAACACTAATTAATAACATTCCAGATTTGTGTATAATTAAACCCAGTGAAATACAACCACAACATGTTTAATTAAATCTAATTCAAACTGCCTATTTCCACAGGGAATATACAGTACAAGCCAAATTACTTGCTGGCCATATTAAATTAGGAATATAGGCCTATACTGATCATTAAAGGACATCCGGCACGGTTTTGTAAGGTACCCTGAAACTTGAACTACGTGAAGAAAAGTCATGAAGAAAGTA
>JAQFZQ010003056.1:0-11780 GCA_034696005.1 Glomeris marginata | reverse complement strand
CTAAAGGTAACTTTGTAACCCCTAAAGGTAACTTTGTAACCCCTAAAGGTAACTTTGTAACCCCTAAAGGTAACTTTCTAACCCCTAAGGTAATATTCTGACCCTCAAAGTAACTTTCTAACCCCTAAAAGTAACTTTCTAACCCCTGAAAGTGACTTTATAACCCCTGAAAGTGACTTTATAACCCCTAAAGGTAACTTTCTAACCCCTAAAGGTAACTTTCTAAACCTTGAATGTACTTTCTAACCCCTGAATGTGACTTTCTAATCCTTGAAGGTATACTTTGTAACCCCTAAAATTAGTAGAACCCTGAAATTTATGACCTATATAATAAAATTATAAAAACCCTTAAACTTCTTAAAAACCCCTAAAGACTATTTATTTTTTTAATACATATTACATTCAAATAATTCTGTATTGATGACATATATCTAATGTTACTTTAATATATTTCATTAAATTGCATTAGATTTCCATTGTAGTTCTTTTGTCTCGCCCTAAGCGTGGCTGTGCTTCATACCAAATTACAAAAAAGGGGGCGTGTCAATGAACGGCTCTTCCTTTCAAACTCACAATAGAAAGGAAAGTAATTTCAGGTTGTTTGCAATGTAAATAATGGGGAATTGTGTGTTTATCATAAAATATTGTAATTGTATGACCTTGACCTTGAGGGGTTCAGATTTAGCACTGGAACCGGACGGGTCAGCTGAGGTTGCAGTCCGCCATGTCCAAGATGCTGCCCAGATAGTGACCAGGCTGGTTGCAGACGGTCAGTACATAAACCCCGTTTGGGGGGTTTGAGGGGGGGGGCGTGTCAACGTCCTTTTAGGGCCACGCCCACTTATTGTTTTGGTTCCGGACGATGACACCTGTGTTTTAATTTACCAATTTCCTCCTTTAGGACACAAATTCACCGAACCGGAAGTTGTGACAACAAGGCTGGAACATGGAATCTGGTTGGTGTTTGTTTAATTTGTTTCTGTTACAACCGTCCCCCATAAAAGGGATAAGAACACTAATAGGGGTAATTGGGTGAAGTTCCAGGGGTGAAGAAGTGGACAGCAATACAGTGGTGAGGGCCAGAGGTCTTCCATGGCAATCTTCTGACCAGGACATTGCAAAGTTCTTCAGGGGATTGAACATAGCAAAGTAAGTTTGGGGTTTTTCAAGGGGTTTTTGGCTGCTATAGCGGCCTTGATTGAGGACAAGAACCCCGGCTTTAGGGGCGTTCACTCCTGTGTGTCCGAGTTGGGAATCAAGGACGTTGAAACCTGTTTAGGGGGGGTGCCCCCCTAAGCCCCCTTACCTCGATTATATCTTCAAGATTGAATGCACTGCTGAATTCCTCATTTTTTCCCTTGAGGGCAGAAGTATAGGAATGGAGTTGAGAGTAGAAAGCAAAAGCGCTTCAGCTAATAACCCTTTCTCACGCCCCCTATCGGACATCCTTGGACATAATAAGTACTTTTTTCCCAGCTAGATTTAAGAAAAAAACATGTTATCTTCCTAGATAATAGATGACTAGGAACAAAGCTGTATTGTATATGTAAAAGGATATGCACGGTATATGTGATGAGTCATAGTGGAATGTTTGGGGGTTCAGCTGATAGGTGGCGTTGTGGTTAGATTGGGTTGGAAGATAAGGTGAATAGACACGCCGCCTAGCGGTTGAGGACCCAAACACGGTAGTGATGATTCGAACTTCGAAATGGTGGCCCAGCCTTTGCAATATATAATATAGCTTTGTTTGGAAGATAGATGGGTACTCGGATGGGAAGAAATGAAAAACAAATACGATACATGTATCGATACGTACCGGTATCGAGTCGGAAATGCTGTTTTTTTAAAATAACTTTTTGGAAAAGTGTGAAATCAAGACTGTCATTTAATGAAAGGGGAAATTTGTTTGAAAAAATGAAAGACTAATCGATACGTATCGGTATTGAATCGGAAATACCGGTTTTTTAAATAAATATTTTGGAAAATGTCTTAAATTTGTGGGGAAGATTGATGGGAAGAAATGAAAGACCAATGCGACACATATATCGATACGTACCGGTATCGAATGCGAAGTACCGGTTATTAAATATTTTTTTGGGAAAACTTTCACTGTATGATATAATATAAAATCATGTCAATAGAAATATTCAATTGAATATTTTCTAAGTTATTTTATAATTACAAAACTGTTATTTAGGCCTATTTCCCTGTTATGTAATCCCAATATTTTCACTTTCTGGGACCTGTTTTCTTGTCTAGGGCATTTTGGGGTGTATTGTTAGGGGGTTAGTGCCCATTTGTTTTTTTTGCCTTGAGGGTTGTGAAGGTAAAGTAAAAGGGGGAGGAGCTTAGCAAAGGTCACTTGGGTGATATATTTACAGTGTGTACCTTTCGGAAAAGTCTGTACTCTTGGGATGGTTTAATGGCTTAGAGGGGTGTTTAAGTGTCATATCTCAGGTGTGTTCCAAAGATACTGATAAGTACAATCGTGCAGGGAAGTACATATCTGGGTTTGGTTCAAGGGTCAGTTGCTGATTTGAGCACTTGTAAGCTAGTTGCTGGCAGTCTGCAGTTGGTACTTGATGGTTGCTGGTTTGAGTTGGGAAAGTATATATAGGGAAAAAAATGTCAGTTGTGAATGGTGCTTGCTTTGTTCCATTGCCCAGAGGAGGCGTGGCTTTGTGTCTAAGCCCTCAAGGAAGAAGGAACGGAGAGGCCCTTATAAGGTTCATCAACCAGGAACACAGGGACATGGCACTCAAGAGGCACAAACACCACATTGGCAACCGGTACATCGAGGTTTACAAGGCTACAGGTGATGACTTCATCAACGTGGCTGGAGGTCAGTAAAAAAAAACTGTTTTTCCCATCCATCTTTAAGCCTACTTTCTATGTATAAACGTTTTGGTTAAGAACACGTGTCCAAGATGGCCGCCGTTATCTGAAAAGAGAGTTTGTTATAAGAGACAGCCTCGCCCTTTATTTGTGCAATGACTACGTACATATATAGTCATCAGACACCAAAGTACAAACCCCTTTTTATCTCGATGGCGAATGGCGAAAATGAAACGTTTAGCGCGGATCAAAATGGCGCCCGATAAACGAAGCGAGCGCAGATCAAAATGGCGCCCGAAAAAACGAAGGAAACGCACGAAAAACGTGACCGTTTTCTTGTTCAACGACCCAGAGATTAGAAAAAAGTGAGTTGGTGTCACTAACCGAGTTTTTCCGACGCCCAGTAACAGAAAAGCCAGTTTTTGCAACCGAGTTTAGGAGTAAAAAGTGAGAGGAGTTTCGATGGCGGCGGTTGCGCGTTCGAAAAATTTGAAAAACGGCGGCCATTTTGGAAGTTTTGACTAGCACGAAGGGCAATGGTTAGCGATTTTAAAGTGGTTCACGTAGTTTTCTATTCATTCACGCTATTGGACCAAAGTGGTCAAAAGTTTAAAATACTGAAATGGGAGGGGCGAAGGCTGACTAGGTTAATCACATTGCTAGTTTTACAAAACACGGTTATATCGGTGTGTATCGAAGCATCAGTCGTATTGTAACTTTGTGGGGCTCAGTTCAGCGTATCGAACATGTATTTTTGCAGCTTTCCGTGTATCGAACGTGTATTTTTGAATGTTTTCTATGTATCGAACTATATTGACACAGCTTTTACAGTTTCTTATGTTCTTAAATGGTTGTATCGATGTGTATCGAACTGTATTGATGTAGTTTTTACAGTTTCTAATGTTTTACGGTGGTTATTGCTTATCAAAATACGGAAATATTGGAAAAGTACACATTTGGTGTGCTGAACTGTACCACAAACACATCGATACAGTTCGATATACTTTCGATACACATCGATACATCTATTTAAGGACATAAGAAACTGTAAAAATGGTGTCATATACTGTTCGATACACTTTCGATACATGGAAAGCTGCAAGAGTATGCGTTCGATACGCTAAACCGTGCCCCAGAATGGCTTCGATTCGACTGAGGAACTGTAATAGGGGGTCTGTTGTTTCAATCGGCAGGTAGTAATAACGAAGCCCAGAGTTTCCTGTCGCGTGGTGGCCAGGTGATCGTCCGGATGCGCGGTCTACCATACGACTGCACGGCCAAGCAAGTGGTAAGTCCATTGTATCGATGCCCTGTCCATTGAACCCAGTTAGGGCCTTCGATATCTGATGGAGTCCGTGTCCCCCAGATCGATTTCTTCGAGGGAGGGGAACTGGCATGCCGGGTTATGGACGCGGAGGACGGAGTCCTGTTCGTGAGGAAACCAGACGGACGGGCGACCGGTGATGCTTTCGTACTGTTCGAGTCAGAGGACATGGCCGGCAAGGCTTTGCAGAAGCACCGCGAGATCATCGGCTCGCGGTACATCGAGCTCTTCAGGAGCACCACGGCCGAGGTGCAGCAGGTTGGTCCCGCCGGGACACTCCTCTTCCCCGTGAATCCTTTCTCCCTGGGACCCAAACTGACCGAGTGGGGCTTACAGGTACTCAACCGCAGCATGGACCCGAGGACCTACGAACAGCCACAACCGTTGATCGCACCCATCCCTCAAGTGCCGATGATAGGGCAGCACATCATCACGTCCGGCACTCGCAAGGACTGCATCCGGCTCAGGGGCCTTCCGTACGAGGCTCAGGTGGAACATATACTCGAGTTCTTGGGGGAACACGCCAAGAGCATAGTCTTCCAGGGGGTTCACATGGTTTACAATGCCCAGGTAAGGATCTGGTGTCCCGAGAGGGGTCACCGGTTAAGTATGTTGGGTTGTATAGTGAGGTGTAACGTGGGTTCTTTTGAAACTCCAGGGGCAGCCTTCCGGAGAGGCCTTCATCCAGATGGACTCGGAGCAGTCGGCGTGCATTGCGGCTCAGCAGCGCCACCACCGCTACATGGTGTTCGGCAAGAAGCAGCGGTACATTGAGGTGTTCCAGTGTTCCGGGGAGGATATGAACCTCGTACTCACAGGAGGCATCCCGCCAAGGGCCCTCGTGTCACCCGGTAAGCAGCGTCTTGCGTGGCTTAAGATTCGCTAGATTTTTGCACGTGTAGCACTAGACTTATCCTTGGATGAACCGTAAACGTATCTATATGCAAAACGAGTATTGTTCTTCAAAATCTACTGTAGTAATACCGGTATTGCTTCGATACATACCGGTACTTGGTCGATACGCAGCGCTGTCGATTCGATACGTACCGGTACGTATCATGGAATGCATTTATCTACAAAAGTATTTGTGGTTCAAAAATTTACCAATTCTGCATTTGAAATTGTGTATGTAGTAATACCGGTGTTGCTTCGGTACGTACCGGTACTTTATCGATACGTACTGGTATGTATCATGGAATGTATTGATCGGTATTGATACGTAAAAGTATCGTTCAAAAATTCACCAATTCTGCAATCGAAATTGTCTATGTAGTAATACAGGTGTTGCTTCGATACATACCGGTATTGAAATTTTGTATCGAAATTTTGTTTTCCTGCCAGAAGTTTTGAAAATCGCTGAATTTTGGGTGTACTTAAAGTTTGTAGTAGATAACCTAACGGTATGTATGCGTTTCTAGGAGGACCTATCTTGTCACCGCCGTACGGAGCTTATCCCTACGCTCCGCCGCCCCAGATCATCCCAACGGTTTCTCCGCTGACCCCAAGGGCCCCGGCATACTACCCTCCCATCTTCTACTGGCCGTACCCGAGTCCACCGGTATCGCCGACCAGTTACTACACTCACACCGGTCCCACCTTGGTAATACTACGCGGTCTTCCGTTCACCGCTTCGGTGGCCGACATTTTTGCCTTCTTCCAGGGCTTTCCCGAGGTCAGCATGACGAGGGCCTGTCTCTTCTATCTGTCCTACCTCTTCCCTCTCCTTAACATGTCCTTACGTTGTTTGGTGTCTTTCTTGGGACCGTCCGCGTACTCTCGCCAACTGTCTCAACCCCTAACATCCTTCCTACTTAAAAATAGTTGGAATCTTTGAATTAAGACAGGGATTACCAATTGTTTCAGCTGACACCCGAGTGCATCCAGATCCAGAGAAACGGAGACGGTAGACCTAGTGGCGAGGCCCTCGTGTCGTTCCCATCGAGAGCGGAAGCCGAAAGGGCCATCCAGGAGAAGAACCGGCAGAACATAGGCAACCGGTACATAGAGTTGTTCATGGCCTAGAAACCATTTAGGACACCTTTGGTCAGGTACGATACGAAGTACCGAGTACTTCCTTCGCGGTGCTCGCGCGCCGCAAGAGCAAAAGATGACAACAAATATCACTAAGTGTCTTCCGGCTGCTTCTTTTTTGTGTGTGTATGTCTGTGTCCATTAGTTGTGTCCAGTGTCTGAAGGACCTCACAACTGTTTTGTTTCATTAATAACCGAATTGAAAAGCCGGTCGAGACGTGGGACACGAGCCGCCGCCGTGTCTAATTTTTATATCGACTAAGTCATACGTTTAGAATTTGATTTTTTCACGCTTTATTACCTTATTTTTTAAAGCATGCACACACTTTTTATAATATTAATGTAAACCAACGTATTTTTCGCCCCGCCCCTTTTTCCGTGCGGTCCCAAGTTTTTCCGCGACGATGATGATTACCGTGTTGTGCCTCGCTTTAGTGGACCACGTTTGATTTAATTTAATTTTTCCCGGCAGCCATCTTGTTTTTAACAATTAAGTACAAATTATGAATTTACACTTATTAATTAGTATTAATTTTCAATAATGATTTGTGATTTTTTTATGTTAATTTTCCCTTTTTTTTAAATTTGCATTTTACATTTTATATTTTACATTTGAAGTTTTTAATTTCAGTTTGTGTTTGTTGTCTTCAGTACCTACATACATGTGATAGGAAATTTAGGGTTAAATTAGGCTGCATTCAGTGCCGGTAAACCCCACCTGGTGGTTAAAAAAAGCAATGCAAACTGACCACCATGATTTTAAAATTTTTAACCCTAATCTGATTTAGTCGAGTTATCTCCAGAATAAAAACGTATTAATTTAATATTGCTTCAACATTGCATTAATAATGTTTTAAGCCACCAGATGGTGTTGAGATTTCTATAAATTTCTCTACACTGGCGCCACCTGGTGGTTTAAAATGTTAAATGGCGAAAGAAGAAAACCGGATTTCCCTTCAAATAATTTATTTTAATTGAATTTAATAAAAGTTAAGTAAAAATAAATGATTGGTGATATAGTTTGAGGGGAAGTAAAGCCGGTAGATGGCACTGGATGAAGCCTACAAGGGGGTAATTAATAAAGAAGGTGCTGACAATGAACAAAATAGGTTTTTGGAGGTTTTTAAAAGCGAAACGCCGAGTGGAAAAATGAAGTTTTGATGAATGCTGCTGAGAATCATCATTGAAAACATGGTCCTATGCAATTATTTATTGTTTTTTGATACATTCCAGTGCATTTTTGCATGATTTCGCTTCGTTAGGATAGCGCGACGCGATGTATACTTTTCATTCGGCATTATCCCCGTCCGCGTTGTTTTCGGCAAAGTGCAAAACGCCAGTTTAGGATAAGAAGGTGAAGAAGAAAAGCAATAAGATTATGGATGACCAACTGACTCGTGATCTCGCCATTTTTTGACAATTATTTTTATGTGATCGTGTTAGTTATTTTTTTCTCCCATTTCCCTCCATTTTGTATTTTTCGTTCCGATCCCGGTCAAATTTTTGTGTCTTTTTGCTGCTGGCTGGCTGGCGTTGGAATTTTTTTCCTAAATATATATATTATATATTATATGTTTACATGTGCAGTTTATGCATGTGAGCTTCTCTCAATCAAACCGTTGCGCACAACTATCCGTTAAAATGAAGAACCCGCGTGTAAATATAACAAAAATGCAACAAACATTCAGAAATGAATGTAAAAAGTTAAACTTGAAATGTGTAGCTTGCAACTATTTTAATATCATGCACATGTTTGTAATTTTAGTAAAAACAATAAGCCGCCGCTAGTTAATGTTGTCGCGGCGGCCATTTTTCTCGGTTGACGGACACCGTTGACGTTGACTCGATAGTATAATGCGATTATTGTTATCATTATATAAAAGTGTCTGAATATTTTTCTTCACCTGATGTCATTTTGATGATCATGTACAGGTATTTAAAACGTAGTGCTGCCTCGTGTCCCGAGAGCACGTTCGTGCAATACTTGAACGCGTCCTCGAGTTACGTACTCTGACGGTGTATGCAATGATACTGAATTAAAATCGTCGATTTGCTGCTAAGAATTTAAGGTTTCAAATATTTTAAACATTTATAAAGAAATTATGAGGGAAAATAATGAAAAAGTCCTGGGAAAATCAAATATCGGTTACTAATGCGACCGGTAGACTTGTAACTTACAATCTACAGTTGATAAGACAGACATTTGCGAGAAACGTGAACAGAAAAACAACTGTTCAACATAAAGCACCATTTTTTATATTAATATGGAATCAAAGATGGCCGCCATCACGTAGATCGCACATAATCAATGAAATCTGATGAAATTGTGGCTAAAAGAATATGAATGTGTTGTTAATAGCAAGGTACTTTGCTGAAATGACACTTAGTAATGAGATTTGAGCTGGAAATACGTGATTAATGTTTTTTTATGATCAAATTGACGGTTTGGAATGCAGAATTTCATTCAAATTTCGTGTAGAAGGGGTTTTTGATCGCTGGAGAATTTGACGTGGCTGTTTCGTAAACGGACGTTACACCTCCCAGGTTGATCGATGCAGGCGGGACGTTATACCACCGCATACAGGTGCATCAAGATGGCGTCCATGATTTGAATTGGTCACATCACGGTTATAATCTGTGCGTTCAGATTATGACGTTTGCTACTCTCTAAACAGGGTGCCAACTGGTTTGCCTAGTGAAAGCCCAGTCGACGAATCTTACAGATGGGACCCTGTTTAGAGAGTATAACACGTCATAATCTGAACGTACAGCGTGACAACTGACGTGCCGATTGCAATGGGCGAGTTGATTTTTGGGATGGGGGTGTTGACGGCTACTGGTGAGATCAAGGGGAAATCCGGGAGCGGGAGCGCCGTCGCTGCATTTGTCAGCGTCCGAGTTGGCGTTTATTTGTAGTCGCCACTCGAGTGGGCTTTTTCGGGAAACTGCTGCTGTTAATTTAGACTCGGATCGCCCTGGAAATCGGGGCTGAGGAGGTGTAAAGATGACCAGTCCATCGCTGAACGGTTTGCCGGTGGCTCACATTTCTCCGATGGAGCAAATTCTGCGCAGTTTGGAAGTCGGAGCCGCCATGATCAAGTTCTTCCCGAAAAAGCGACCCGAAAAGCGCACTTTCTGCATCAAATTAGAGACCAGACAAATCATCTGGCACCGTACTTTAACCGGTAAAATCCCCTACGAAGGTGCAGGTTGGTTACATTTCTTATTTTCATTCAGTAATCTCTAATATTCGTCATCCAAAACCCGCTCAACTCCCTTCGACGCCACTCAACTCGCAATCCATGTAATCATAATCCGAGTGGCGCCACCTCTCGGCCGCGCCGCCAAACACCCGAAATCTTCTTTCCCCTAAAACCCAGTGAAATCTTCACACTAAAATTCCCAAAAAAATACCATCAATACCAGACCAGTTTCCCAACGTCTTAGTGCTTACATAACCACCAGACATGTTTTAGTTTTCTTTTTAGAAATTGTAAATACGTTTCCTAAAATAACCGTTTAAAATAGTCTTATCGGAAAAGTTGTGTAAATACAGGTTTGGCATTTAATTGGAACATAAAGTGGTTTGTTACCGAAAGGGAAGTTTAGTTTATTCCTTAATAATTTGCTGAAATGACTGGATTTATATAGAAAATGGGAGTTTGGTGGTTTAGTTGGCGGTTTAGTCTGTAGGGGCGCTGTTGAATTGTTTGGCAGTTGTGCCTGGCAACGGGGGCTAATAACAGTTTACAGCCTCTTTTGTTAGTTCAAGTTGTAGCAATCTTTTCTAACAGGAAATTGTAGATATCAAAGTTCTGGGCAGATAAAGTGATAAAATGTGGGAATGGTTAAAAGGAAAATTGTGATGGAAAGTTGTTTGAGTTGCAGCAAGGTTTCATTTATCATTTTTCTAGCACCTTAGTACTTTTATTTTGCCACCAGATGTCATTAAATTCAAAACATAGTTGTACAAAGTTCTCATTCACTGCCTTACTAATCCATTAGTAATTTATTGCGCCACTAGGTGGAGTAAAAATCAATCCACAACTGTACAAAGTTTTGTTCGACCATTATACTAACACATTAGTATATTTAATTAACCACCAGGTAGCGTCAAAATTAATACAAAACCAATGAGTAAACAGTCCTTATTTCCCATCTTACCAATCTTACTATCACATTAGTACCATATTTTCACCACCAGATGGCGTTAATTGAATCAAAAATCATTCCTAAACTGTAAAAGGTGCTTATTTCTAATCTTACTAACCCATTAGTACCTTATTTTCACCATCAGGGGGAGTAAAACTAGTCAAAATCAAACCTAAACAGTATATAGTCCTTATTTACAATCTTACTAACTCATTAATGCCTGTATTTCACCACCAGATGGCGTTAAATTCAATCCTTAACAGTATAAAGTCATTATTTCACATTTTTCTAACCCATTAGTACCTTTATTTCGCCACCAGATGGAGTTAAATTCAACTCTAAACTGTGTAAAGTCTTTATTTCTAACCTTACTAACACATTAGTTCCATTATTTCGCCACCAGATGGCGTTAAAATCAAATCCAAACCGTACAAAGTCCTTATTTGCAATCTTACACATTAGTACTATATTTTCACCAGCAGGTGGAGCTACATTCAATCCTGAACACTATAAAATCCCTATTTCCAATCTTGCTAACCCATTAGTACCATATTTTCGCCACCAGGTGGAGTTAATTTCCATCGAAAACTGTATAAAATCCTTATTTCACATCTTACTAACCCATTAGAACCATATTTTCGCCACCAGGTGGAGTAAAACTGATAGGATTTTTTTGCATTTTGCAGTGGACATCCGGGAAGTGAAAGAAGTCCGTTTGGGCAAAGGATCGAAGGATTTTGAGCGATGGCCAGAAGATGGCAAGAAGGTGGACAGCAACACTTGCTTCACCGTATTTTACGGCAACGAGTTCCGGCTCAAGAGTTTGTCCTGCGCCGGTCAGTGGTCATCGTCGTAAACCTTCTTACTTTATACGTGTCACTAGATGACCGTGAGACTTGACAGTGCCGTTGAACCCTTTTGTCCTTTTTTCTTGCATCCATGTCCATCACCTGATGCAGCGATGACATCGAAGGAGTGCGACCAATGGGTGCGCGGCATCAGGTACTTGGCCGAGGACTGCGCCAGGACACCGTACCCGTTGCAGGTGGAGAGATGGCTGAGAAAGGAGTTCTACGCCATGGAGAACCCGAGGAACACGTAAGGCACTTGGGGAAAGATACTTGGGGAAATGCAGAAGTAGAGCAGAAGCCTTGCTGTTCATTTGCATATACTCTATGCAATTTGTTCCCTGTATTTAGTGCATAGTTCTGTTGATTCTGCAGGTATTTTTAGTTTCCCTATTCTGCAGAGATTCTGCATTTATTGTGTAGTTTCTGATGTTATTCTGCAAGTATTCTGCAGTGTGTAAAGCGTTCCTATATATTCCTATATTTTCCTATATTATCCTACATTTCTTCAAAATTCCTATATTTCATCCTATATTTTGCAAATCGCATTCCTATATTTCATATATTTTTTGACTGCTTTCCACTTTACA
>JAQFZQ010003055.1:0-11781 GCA_034696005.1 Glomeris marginata | reverse complement strand
CAAATGAAACCACTCCCACACGGGCCACGCCCCTACAACTAGGCGCGCCATCTAGCGGTCTATTGGCCAAACCATGGTCTCCCCACCCCCCTCCAATTACAGTGTCCAAGCCTTTACTATACAGCCTTGGTTCACCGGTAAATTTGTAAAACTTACAATGTTTTCGCTAGGTGGCAGCACGTGTCGATTGTTATCGCTTTGAGTGCCTCTAGCTCCTCCTCCTCCTCCCTGTAAACTTGTAGACGGTCGGCTTCCTTGGGTCCGGCTGGACAAAAAGCAAGAAATTTGCGCGACGCTCATCGAGTTTTGTCGCATATTTTCCCCAGGCATAATATAATGGGCAATCAGGCGTCGTCTTTGGAGGAGACGCTACGGAAAACCGCCGAGGAAAATGACGCATTTGCACCGCCGAAAACCACTCCCGTCAAAGAAACTTTCGAACAAATCGCTGAGGTAATCATAAAAATAATCAGTCGTACGTACGATTATGCAATACTATACGCTAGCGGGAATTATTATTTGGGTAAATGGTACGTTTTTCCCCTCAGGTGCTCGTCAAAAAAACGCGCCAAGAAGGCATAGGGGATAACATATCCCGAACGACATTCCAGGTATGTTATTGCGCCTGTGGCTAAAAAAAAGGGTTTGCCTATATTAATTTGTTATTGTTTCTGTGCTATTTTAAAGAGATATTTCACATCAACGAAGGCCCAAGATATCGGTGAAACAATTTTCAACAGCCTTCGTCGTCGGCAAGATAACGACAAGGAGGATAAGGATGTTATTTCCAGACGCACTTTCTTGAAAATGTGTGAACAGACGCAGTCTTTGGTTTCTGACACATTGCAGTTGAAGTTTTGCTTGACCATTTTCTCCCAAGACGATCACACACTCAGTCGAAATGGTTAAAACACATTTTATATAGTTTAAATACAACTAACAGAGCGTATGCCATTTATAATGTCATTGAGCACTGTATGAACATTGAATGTTTCATTTTTAGTAATTTGTATCTAAGATTTGATGAAATGCTATATTTTTTAATTGATGCTGCTCTGTTTTTAAAGATGTTACAATGTTTGTGAAAACATGTTTCCTACTCGAATGGGAAATACGTGGAAGTCGTCTTGATTGTGATGCAGATTCGTCCACTTCACATGCAGTGTTCTCATCATTGGCCAATGCCAGTGTACGTATAAGTGTCATATTTACTCATCTGTACTGGAATTAAAGTAATAATGGGCCTAATGGTATTGGTATATTATTTTTTTGCAGATAAATAAAGGTGATACCAGTTCCATCGAACACGTGCAAACTTGGTTCAAGAAAACATGCCCTTTGCTGCATCAGAGTTTGCATCAGTGGTTGCACCGCAAGCTTGCGCAGTGTCAGCAGTTGCAACCTCTGAGAGAAGTGCGGATATATCCCATTTTTATACAGTATTTAACACCTTGCTGCGTAATACAAGATTTCCATATTTTGGTCAGCAGCTGTCAAGGACAACTTCAAATTGTTCAAAAAAATCTGCTGTGTTTGAGTCAACAAAAGGACTGCTTCACCCAACTGTTATGTGGGTTTTATGGAAAACGTTGCCTCAGCTGTACACGAAACAGAAGAGACCCAAGACGCCAACTACCCCAAAGTCCCCCGGAGGAGCATCGGCCTATTCTTGGGACCCGCACGTCATAATAACCAATCTCGTAAGTGTGCGATGTTACCACCAATCTTATAAATCTTTGAGGAAACAAACATAATGTGAGGTTATTATTTTACAGCTCAGTTTCACGGGAATCATGGAGTGGGATTTATTGTATAACAGCGAACAACATGGAATGAGCATGAATCGGTACGTAAATTACCGGAAGTGCGTCCATCAGGTGTACAGTGCGATATCAGAACAACTAGATTTTGTAACATAAATACGAGAAATATAAATTCTGAGAAATCATTGGTGCATGTGGAAATTGGAAAGGAAAACACATGTTGCACAAGGATGTTAAAATTCAGCTATTTACAGGTTTCAACATCACGTGTTTTCGTATCGTGGACCAACTTTACTCCTTGCCAAAACAGACGGAGATGTTTTACTCTGTGTCGGTATTGATCACGAATGGAGGTTTATATACTATACTTTCCATCATCTTTAATAATTTCCA
This sequence comes from Glomeris marginata, assembly GCA_034696005.1. NCBI lineage: Eukaryota > Metazoa > Arthropoda > Diplopoda > Glomerida > Glomeridae > Glomeris > Glomeris marginata. Next base: position 9,625 of record JAQFZQ010003055.1, on the reverse strand, counting down.
ATTGTTGTAAATGTCTTAAAATTTTTTATAACCGTTTTGTTTCATTCTATCAGAGAAAGAGCGCAGAGATGGGGTGGTGAAAACTGCACAGTTATTCAAATAACACCGTATTTTAAAATATTTGAAGGTATGATACTGTAATTAAAGTTATTTTTTAATTGATAATTACATAACGATTACTTTTTTCTTCTTCAGATGGAGACAAAATTATTTATTTTAATCTAACTACACGAGGATATCCATTTGGGCTTCAAGTGGGTCACAATCCAAAATCCCTCGTTTTGGAAATCGATCAGGAAATGGCCATCGCGTCAGTCAAGAAGATTCCATATTCTCTGCAAGCACTCGAGGTCATTGCAATTTAATATAATTATTGATTTGCAAGTTGAGTACTTGGGTTATATATTTTTGTGGTTTTTGTAGGTCTGGGGTTGTGCAGGATCGAACACAAAAGATGAGCAACTTGAACAAAAGAAGTGGGAGTTCAGACAAGCTGAAAGACAGCAGAGGGTAAATATAAAATGAATGATTAAAGTTACTGCATGATAACCAGTTAATTGTGTGTTTATAGGTTAATTTGAACTCTGTGGAATGGGAAGAAAATCCAGATCGATATATACTAGAGATGGGAGGAAGACCAACTTATAGCAGGAATTTTAAACGATGATGTACAGTCCCACAAAATGTCCAACTTTATTTTGATTGCTCGGAAAGACTTTATTGTGTTCGTCATATAGCAGTGGTGTAATTTATTTTTTCAGGATATAGTTACAATGGTTTATATATACGTTTCTTTGTAGTGCATTTATTTACACGACATACCTATATAGTTGAGAAAGCATTTATTGACATGTAAATTTATGGGACACTTTTTCCTGAAGAATTTTTGGATAAAATGTTGCAGAAAGTTTTATTGCCAGATATATGTTTTGTTTGAATATTTTTAAATTTATATAAATATTTTAAGGATTTTTTTTTTCATTATTGCATAATTTTTCCTGCGTATGATTGGGGTCATTTAATTAATTTTTTTATTTATTTCATTTATTTATTTTTTTACTGCTGTTCACTTTCTTGTGCGGCGATAAAGCAATTGCTCCAGTTTGAATTTAGTAAATTGGCAAACATGAAAAACAACAGGAAGCAATGTTGTGACGCAATAGAATTGCGCGCAATTATATTGCAGTGTGTTTTCCGGCTCGGTGCGCCGGCGCGGAACAATGTGTCACGTGACCTGATGTTGCACGCAACAGACGTGCTTGCAATATAGTTGCAAAGGCGAGATTATGAGTCGTTAAAAGTTGCACAACTAGGTAACCTTCGTCACTGGCGAAATACACGTATTCTATGAGGTGTCAGTTCTGTCTTCGGTTTGAAAAGCTAAAGTAAAGCTTGTCTTGCCTGACTTTGGATGGATTTTACAAGTAATAAGCGTGGATTTCCACAATAATTACCCGGGCTGTGACGCAAAAACCGATTTTAAAATATGGCATCGGCAAGTACAAGCGGAAATTCGTCGTCACAAGATGACAACACGGAAAATGCGGAGAATAATTCGAAAAAGGAAGATTTAGATAGCAATTTTGAGTGTAACATTTGCCTGGACACTGCCAAAGATGCCGTTGTTAGTTACTGCGGTCATCTGTTTTGGTAAGTAAAATTATATGTAAAGTTAGGCGTAACCGCAACTTTATTGCACGGTTTTTGTTGATCCGCAATGTTTAGTGACGTCACTCATACAATAACGCCTAAGCGAGTTGTGCAAAGTTGCACGTCATTAAGTCGCGAGCAAGAAAATTGCACTGTTATGTAATATGTTTTCTGATTATTTCAGTTGGCCTTGTTTACATCAATGGTTGGAAACGAGACCCAATCGCAAAGTGTGTCCAGTCTGCAAAGCAGGAATTAGCAAACAGAAGGTCATTCCACTTTATGGAAGGGGGAATACAAAACAACAGGACCCAAGGTGTATAAAAAATAAGTGGTCATATTTTCTATAAAATATTAATTAATTTTATGTATTTAAATTTGCAGGGAAAAGTTGCCACCAAGGCCACAAGGACAACGCAGTGAACCTGAAAATAGTGGGGTGTGTGAATACTGTAAAATACAATACTTTAACCGCAGAATAATTAATTCATGTAATGTATTAATACATTACATGAATTAATTATATATTGTAAAACCAAGAAAACTGATTTGATATTTAATTTCCAGACGTTTCCCGCATTCAGTTTTGGAGATGGTGGCATTCACATGTCATTCGGCATCGGAGCCTTCCCGTTTGGACTTTTCGCTACAAGCTTGAATTTGGGAGATGGCCGACCACCACCAGGTAACCAATCGAAAAATTATTATTTTTAATAACATGCAGTTTAGTGCAGTCTCTTCATATGATAATAATCTAACAGCTCCAGGAACCCCGGAATCCGATGCGGAACAGCATCTTTCCAAATTGTTCCTCGGAGTTGCGATACTTTTTCTGCTGTGGTTACTGATAGCTTAGAGCCCTGCACCATCCAGGCAAGAAATTGCCAAAAACTTTTGAATGATGGATAGAGCAAAGTTTACGAAGATTTCTATGAGGAAACTTGCAATAATACTGCACCACACATACACACTGGGAATTGGTTGTTTGCAGAAAATGGTAACCGTCACTTGGATGAAATGGCTGACAATTTAATTCCATTTTTGGTGAAGTGTTAGGGGGAAAACAACAGTTGCAGTTAATGATTTTGATACCCAACAATTTCCTCTGCCTTGGGTTTCGCTTTCTCTTTGAGAGCATGTATAAATGTCTGTATTCAATTCCACAACGAAATAAAATTCAAATAATCTTAAAAACCAACATTTATTTAAGCCAGATCTTCACATATCTCGTTATAATTAACGAACGGCTAACTTGAGAACAGGTATATCTTTCAAGATAATGCAATGTGCAATGAGCTACCAAATTTAAATTCATACACTCTTGATTCTACGAAGTATTCGATGACAAAAGTGTATTTTAAATATGGTTAGTTCGCATGTGATTCTATATTTTCACGCCAACTTCTTTGCGTTGCGGTTCATCTCCGGTATTTCTTCAAAACTTTCACCATTGTGTATGTGAGCCCAAGCACTGCAGATATCACTAGTAGCCAAATGACTTGGATCAGTCAGAAAAACCTATTCGGAATTTTAAATTTCAGGACAATCTCTGTAACAGTATTAATTGCAACAAACCAAGCGATACGTACATCACGGATGTTAAAGTAGTTTCTGGCCCTTGTAAATCTATGCTTCAAAAGGAAAAGTAAGGTCAAGCAGACATCTCGAACAGAATGGCTGCTCCAGCTGTTCAGAAACAGCTGATCCCAAACAAAAAATATAGATGGCAGGTTGAGAATGCTTACGAACCCCTTAAAACAAAAATATACAATGTTAACTTTTTAATAATTGTTTATGTTAAAAGAGGATAAAAGCTGGAAACACATACCTCAGCAATCCATTTGCGAACAAAAAGTGATGGTTGCGTGAGAAGATTTTGGTAAAATTCTTTCATCGACGAGCTGTTTGTGGTTTTGATCTCGTCGTATATCTTCTGAGCCTCTACTTTGTCAGGACTTAATATCCCCAATGGAAAATCCTACATAAACGATAATTCGTGCTACAATTCGTTGCAACAATATGCAGTGCAAAATTTGAATTATACAATTAAAAAAATGAAGAGCAACCTTTGGATTAACCCAGAGGCCAATGTTCATGGCATCAATTACATGCTTATACAAATCCGGATCCCATTGTTGCCATGTCTCGATGACAACTTTAGCCAACTCAGTTATTTCTTTCACGGATGGGATACAATGTTGAGATAAAAGATCCAAGTACATTGCAAGCTCCAATACTATCGCATCTAATTCCCAAACAAAAATATGCATTGAACAATCACTTTATTATCTTATAACAATTTGCAAAACAAACCTTCATCCTTAATGGCATTGGCAAAAATCATTTGAAGTGGGAACAACCAGATAATCATTGTTGGATCAAACACGGCCTTATTATAAACATGTAAGACATTTAAAACTTGGGCAGCTTCAACATCATGCGCATCAGTGTCATATAATTTCAGCGTTGGTATTCTGCCGTATACCTAGAACCATTTGTATACAATTCAATGTTATTGTTCTTTGCTAGAGCCCTACTATATATTTAAAAAGGAGAAACCTCAATTATGGCACTGTCTATATTTGTAGATAAATGACTTCGCGTTGCTCGCGCAAGCTTCATTTCTTTGGCATTTTTTGTCACCGTATTTTTAAATGAGTCTCTCCAAACCACGATTTCTTTCCTGCAAATATATATGTAACACAGATATGAAAGTAGTTTTCCTTACAAAATCTGATAAAAAAACATTCACGCAATCAAAGTTGCAATACCTACATTTTGCGGGACAACTTGTCCCCGTGTTTGACAAAGAGTTGCTTTTGAATTATAAGTAAGCGAAGTGGTGCAGGTAAAGTGTAACTCTTCCGAGTAAAAGTCTCCGTCAACTCTTGTAACTTGGTGGCATCGCACTCGCATATTTCTGCAACCGCTTGACCAACGATGTCATCGGCATTTACCCATTGCGCGAACACTTGTTCTTCCAGCTTTATTCCTTTCTTTGACCTTTCCTTAACCGTGTTCTTCACCTACAATATTTTGTTTGTTTTCAGTACTGACTACACTCGCAATTCAATGCTCGCAATGTCTCTTTCCTCCACCTTCAGTTTTTTCCCATCTCTGACGTGTTTTTCAACCGCTTCTTTCCAAATATCATTGGCTTCCTGTTGAATCCCATCCCAATCGGATGATTTGTGCATTGATTTACCAGTTAAGTTCAGACCCAGTTCATCGCAGGTTTTACCCACGCATTTAGACAAATGAGTTCTCGCAAGCGATACAACCTTTTCCTTTTGATCTGAGGAGGTTTTTGGTGGTTCCTACGTGAAAGAGCATCAAACGTGATAAATTATTGAACTCTATACTACAGTAAATGAAGGCGTGCTTACCAAGCATGAAGGATCAAAAATTTCTTCCGGAAGGAATGTCTTTACGTAGCTGTATCCTAACAAGGTGAATAATGCTTGCCGTTTCAGATGGTCGGCATTTTGGGATAGATAAACTTTCAAGTGATACGCAAGCCTCTTCTCCAAACAATTGCCGAGCTAAGTATTGATTGGAAATATGTGTATTTCATTTTGGAAATTTGGATTTTTACAACGCAGCAATCTTTAATTCCTTACCTGATCCATGGTTAAATTTGGTTTCATTAGCCGTTGACAAGCATCATTCATCCATTGACTTTTAAAAAACGGAGCAGTTTTAATTTGCGCGGAGACGGTACGTTGCAAATCATGGTCCGTACTTTCATCTAAAAGTACGATGTTCATCAAATCTTCCTCTATCATGTAAAAACTTGCAACAGGGTCATTGTTTCATTACCAGCGGTAAAATGCAAGTTTTTGGTTATCCGTGACATTGCGCAGTTTACCGTCCTGCAAACGGTTGCAGCGCTGGCGCAGAGTCCCCGTAGCAGTACTTAATCCTGGGGTTTCGGTACGAGTTTTCGTGCTGAACGCTCTGAAACCGAACATTGCGTACCTTAAACCAACAAATTTACAGAATTGTAATTATTTAAATCGAAGAGGAAGTAGTCTCACTTGTGAGGAAGTGCGACATTTAGCCAAACAGAGTTCGAAGTGATCCGACACCGACGCAAACAGAAGATTAAACCTGTGTGCTGACTTGCCCAACACGTTTTGCAAAAGAGCTACCTGAAAATATTAATAAATTAGTGTGAGATTGAACTGGCAGCAAGTCAAAGTTTATTTATATCCATATTACTTTTCCTGGGTGCAAGCAGCAAGAGATGCAATGTTCGTAAACGCTGCAGCAATGATTGTTGTGGCAAGATTTGCACTGGTATCTTATTGTGGATGGTGATTGAGTATTGCAACAACCAGATGGCAGGACATTTAACCGCTGGCAGACATATCCTGCACAAAAACCACAATTTCAAGAGAGGTTCATTTTGGGACATGGCTTGTGAACGGTCCCTATTCATTTTTAAACGAATGTCTACGAAATTTAATATATTACCTCTATCGTCTGTGATTAGTAGCTTGCCCTGAACAGAATTCCTGCAAGTGGCTGCTTGAGTGGAATTCGTTAGGCTTAAATCGTTTTCTTCTGGATTTGCTATCTGCCACTTGAAAGGTTGCTCCCGTCGAGGCTCCGTTTGATCCAATTCATTGTCAATCACAGTAGCGTCGCCGTCTTGCAACTATAGAGACAATGTTATCAACAAATACGTTGCTCGGCGATCACTATTTATTGCAACACGGACGTTAGGCTTACCTGCCGTACCATGACAACGAAGCAGTAAAGGATACAAATGGCTATGAAAACCACTGCCAGTTGTTTCTTTGCAAACTTAACTGCTAACTTAACTACTTTACGCCACATTGGACCGCCGTTTTGTAGCGAAAATACGCTATTTCATTATTTAGGATGTTGGTGATGCCCTATTTACCATTTCAAAATATCGATATATTGAAAGAATGCCTCCATTTTGACCACCAGGTGGCGCTTAATCTTTGTTGCAAGTCCGGACGCTGAAGCGCCTTTATATTTCAGTAAGTTGCGGTCAAGGGCGGTAAAGTCATCAAAACCGCCTGATTATCCATGTTGTCGCTTGCGTTTGTGGAAGCTGGAGGAGTTTTTATTATTAATTAATTAGATCGCGTATCTGTTGGAGCTGTGCCAATCACGATCGAAAATATGATAGTTTTAAATTTGCTCTATTTGAAAATTGACGGCAGGGAACAGGGCCCAAGAGAGTTGAGATACATTATTCTGGGGCCCGCCGAAGTAAGTCGCATTTACTATAATTAGGCGTATCGTTTCATGTCTTTGTATTATTTATTTATATATATTGTGTGATAGGGGCTCGAAGTTCCTGCTCCTCTATTTCTTGGTGCCGACCTAATGTTTGACTCTACAACTGCCACTAATAATCACTGCAGAATCCACGCAAGATATGCCAAACGTGGACTGGCCACTAAAATAAGATTCCCACCAGGTATACAAATTGCATATTTTTTTATTTTATATTGTGAGTACATTATATATAATTTTATAATAATTAATAATATATTTTTAAGATGTCAGCGTTGGAGGAGTGTCCAACTGCAACAGCGGAGCTTGGTTTTACACCATTCAGGGAATATTTGAGTTGCTTTTTGAGCACCACACTCGTGAAGTGCAACTCAACATCATACCTGCCCTCATGGTATTATATGGCTTTGTTACATTGCCAAAGTAAGATAATAGTATTTATAATATTGTTGGTTTATTTTTTAAAAAACAGGATCTTTGGAAGAGCGACGAGCGAGCACTTCCAACCCTTCCGGAGAGCTTAACCGTCGGCATGAAGCGTTTGATAAATACCAGCAACTTCCACGAACGGCAACTACACGCCAGGGAGCTGCTCACCTCGTGCAGTTACACGATGGACGCGATGCAGTGCTGGGACAGGCAACCGTCCAAGGGTGTGTTCGTCGGCCCCGAGAAGAAGTCCGCCAACGTACTCTGCGACGACCTTCTGGTCACCGCGAGATCCGTCCTTCCGGTTTGCATCGAGCCCGATAAAGTGTTGATGGAGTCCGTCGTCGCTTTCATTCAACTGGTGCACATCGAAGCCGTTCACAGGGACGATAACCTACTCAGGTCGTTTTTCGATTTGGTCGGTGACTTGGCCGTTTTGGCCACGGAGCAGAAACCTTGCGGCAATGCCGACGGCTGGAACTTGTCCGCCAGGCAGGACATCTTCCTTCGAGTGGTGTGCGAGTGGCTGGGCCGCAACCTGTCGCTGTTCGCGGACTCCATCTCCGCCAAGGCCAACGCGTTTAAGGCCAAGCACCTGAAGGGATCTCACGAGATACCCACGTTGGAAAACGTCGTCGAGGAATTATTCCCACCGTGTATGATACTTCTCATCGGAAACTGGATGGGACTTTACGCTTCGGAGTCGTCCCCCGAAGACAGCAGGGACAGATCCTCCGCGGGCGATCACTGTTACTCGACCACCGGACTGGAAAGTGGTTCTGACCGGCGGATAGAGCTGACATCGAAATCTACCATGACTTTGCCTTCGACGAGGAAGGATCACACGTACGTCATGAACGAACTACCTTTGCGGTTGAAGGGCTGCGCTTTCAACCGCGAAGACCATACGTACGTGTCCCTCAAAGGAGACGATGGCGATAGGATGGCAGCCGTGGTGACTTCGGATAGGAAGCGGCGCAGACTGGAACGAGTGACCGCGAGGACTTGTTCCGACATCAGAGCTACCCTGCACAGTTCCAGGGTCCCTTTGGCGCAGCTGGTACTGGAAATAGTGAACAACGTGCTCGTGTCTGGTGTAGCTCATGTGGTGTACGCGAGGTTGTTGCAACCATCGTGAAACAGGTATTATCATCTTTATTCTCTGTGCTTTTACAACTATGAGGAGGAGGAGGAGGAGGAGGAAGGTAAAGTATGTTGGCCACTATGTACAGTACTTGGTAATGGTTACAGAACTAGGATAAATATTGTGGGAAGACAAAAACCAACCGAGTGGTGTTCTTCGGGGGTCGTGGAGAGAATATTGCGCATATAACTAAATTTGACATACAGTAGAATCGGAAAACAAAAATAACACACTTTCAATAAAAGAATAATGCCAATTTTTGGCTTGGCAAAAAATACATATAACAGGAACTAAAACTGGTTTTTTGATAAAACTTGGATTTTCACTGCTTCTTTGCTCCTCGGTCGATCTGGCCACGGACTTCACGGCCCATGTTGCCAGCCAGATTGACGGAGTTATAGATGATAACTGAGAAAGCAGCAAGTCCAACCGCAGTTATGGCTACCAGCTTCAATTTGCTGCTTTCTTCTTTTGGTTGTGCGGCAGCAGAAAAACTGAAAAGAAAATTTAAAATTAGTAGGTCTTGGAGCTATTCAATTTGGATGCTACACAAGTTAGTTCTTTCACTTAAATTTGTAGTTTCAAGTGATGTTTTTGGCATTAAGACTGTTGCGTTAAAGTGTTTTCGGGTTACTGTCAAGCACGAGAGTGAGAAAGTAAACTTCATTTGCATTTTGCTTACTAATACATTGTGTGCAAATGGACGTTTGCTGCTATAAAATAGCTGTTATAAATAGTATCAAGAATAGTACATAGTATATAGGATGTTTGGTTGTTTTCTAATAATGATATGCAACTTTTCTCACCGGCGTAATATGGCCAAGTTGTTTCTTGCCATCATGGCGGGAAATCTAGCCGCAACCTGCAACAAGGAACATGCGTTTTAAAAGTTATGTTTGAATAGATAAACACTTCAGCGCACGTAACAATGTTTAACAATTTAATATTTTATCATTTTAATATGGCAGTACATTTATAAACTGCGTGAATCACAACGACGTAATTCGAAACTTGAAATGTTTTTCCAATGCTGCAAGGAAGTGAACAAGGAAAGCTAAGTTCACACTAGTGTTCACACTGCAGTAGAAGTAAAGTGAAGTAAAGTAAAGTAACGTAGGAAAGTAGAAA
>JAQFZQ010003054.1:0-11785 GCA_034696005.1 Glomeris marginata | reverse complement strand
TATAAGGGACACAAATAGCTACTTACAAACCAATTATCAGGGTACCTTACAAAACCCTGTCAGTTCACCTTTAATTAATATGATTAAAATTCAAGACTGTATTTTAGCATTTTAATTTATCCATATAAATGTAGTCCTATAATAAAAATGAAATTATTTTCATCTTGCTATACAGACAATACCTATACGAGCTAGTTGACTATAAAAAATTCCATGTACTGACTGTAGGTAGTTGCATGTTTGTGGCTTTGCAAATAATTTACGAACGGATGGTGGTTTTGCGACAGAAATAAATTTGTGCTTTGGGGAAATATGTTGGGCTGAGTGGAAGAAAATGTAGAAAAAGCAAGTGGCTGGGTCCTAATTCTTTTTTGGGGAGTCGGTTGCATGTGCACGTGAGGAAAGGAAGGAGGGAGGGGGTTAGGTTTAGGTTTTTAGGGTCTAGTTTTAGGGGATAGCACGCTAGCAAATCATTAAGTTCATATTCTGACATGCAGTGTAGACTGGCGGCCATTGTGGCCAAGTTTTGCACATGACGGCTTCGCAGACTGTCCCCTCAGGGCTTCAGGGGGTAGCACTGCTACTTATCTCTCTCCTTGATCCACTGCACAGAAAATCCACCCTCCACCTCCATTCTTTCCCTTTCTTTCCTCAGCCTAGTCTATCCATCTGTCTGCCCTTTACCTTTTCCTCCACCTTGGGACTTTTGGGCTTCTCCTTTTACATGCTCGCCTTTTTTCTTCTCTCTTTCGACCTTTACTTCACTTTCAACTGCATGCAACTTAACACTGAACAAACATGAATGCCTCATTTTGAATTAAGTAGTATGTACTATTAACAAAACAGTAGCTCCGAATTGTAACTCGCGAGCAAATTAATCACAATTGATACTTCATTTGAATTGTAGTAGCAGGGTTAATATGAAATAAGTTTTTGTTGGTGGAATGTAGCAACACTAATAATTAATAATGTTTGTGTTATAGGGGAATGTTCCTATATAGTATTTCCTGTTTTAAGCAGCTGGTCTTTCTTAGAGTAGTAGGTAATAATTGGAATAATGTTTGTGTGTTTAAGATAATTTACTATATTTTAAATGCATTAATAGCTACATTAAACTGCATGCTGCATTGGATTCTATTTGTGGTTGGGAATTAATCAACTGAATTTTTACTATTACAGTGTTGGTATGTAAATTTGTGGAAATTTAAAATAACTGCGGTTGTTTTAATGTAATATAAAAGGAGTAGTAGGTTTTTGCAGTATATTATAGGACTACAATGTGTATGTGCATGTGTGAGGATTAATTTGAACGTAATTGGGTAAGGGTTGTGTCGCTGTGCCTGTGTATAATTAGGTATGGATATAACGCTGCTTGATTATATGGGGTGGGTGAGACATTCCAACAGTCCCCTGTGTGTCGTATAACGCCCAAGCCAGCAACAATAACAACTAACAACCACTCTGTCCGCCATCTTCTTTACATATACCTTTTGTAGATGGAGCAGGTTGTCGCAATGCGAGTTTGCACATCCAAAAACAAGATCTATACTACTTAATTTAAGCCAATGAATAGCTAGTCCTTACCTATTTTTCAATATTGCTTTTTGTATTTGAAACTAGTTTTCAATATTACTTAGTTGCTGAGATGGCAGGCCATGACGTCACATGGATATTGTCAATATAATTTCACTTTTAAGTGATTTATTCGGATACTGCTCAGGTTCTAATATAATCTCATCTTTTACCTCCTGGTATTTTCTATCGATTGTTTCTCCTGCTTGGTGAATTGTTCTTTTTGGGTTGAAAAATGAACCAGCCCTTGTCATTGTTTTCAAAAGAATGTTTCTTTATTGACGTCGATTTTTCTAACAATTTCCTTCACGCTGGATGACGCGCCTTGAACATTTACTTCAACATGAGTGACAAATTTCAAAGCATAAACCAAATAAAAACCGGTTTTGCCAAAAACCGGTCTGGCCAAGTTTAGAGAGGAGAGATTGCATAGGCCTAACTGATAACAATTTTTCACTTGTGATAACGAAAAGTCCACTGGAGAAAAGCATCCTTGCAGTTGTCGTTTGGCCGAACACCGAAACACTGCCAACAGTTAATTATGTTGAGATGCCCCCTAAAAAAGAAGATGGAGAGGGGTTTTTTTTATTGCCTCATCCCCTGCTGATCTTTTTTGTCTTGGGGGTGGTGTTGCCTGCAGATAACTCTGATGAGAGGATAAAAGGTGGGAAATGACACAACGATTGCGAGGAATTTTGGCGATTGCCAACTCGGATCGATGCTCGTTGCTTTGCCTCTTAATTGATCCGAGGCCACTAGGCACCACCAACCAACTTCCCAGCCACCTTCGACAGGCCGGAAGGTCATCTGGGGGCCTGGGCCTGGCCATCAGACCTCGGCACGTGATGAACCAGAACCACCATCAACATCAAACGTGCAAGGTCGTCCCTTGCGAAACTCAAAACATGTCAAAGCCTCGTTTCAGTCGTTTCACTCATTGCAAAACTTGGTTTAGATTGTAGAAAAACAAAACAACAAAAATGTTTGTTTGGTTGGATATTTGTTGCGCAAATTTCTTATTTGTTAAATTGTCGTTTGGGAGTTTTAGCCTGTTGATGGGTTGGGAGGTCCATATACAGTCATTCCACATGTTTCGGCAAGGTCATTAGAATAGCTATGTGGTTTTGTTAGCAGATTTATCCAGAGTGGAATTGCTTGTTTGAATAAAGCTGGGTCGAGACGAAGTCAGATGAATAAGACTTTCATTCATCCATCACAAACTGGTGAGAATAGCGAGGGTACAACATTCTAGCCAGTGCAGAGGTGTTTGTACGGCAGAAACCCAACCAGAACTGATTCTGGAGCGCAATGCGATTAATTAAGTTACCTCGCATTGCCACAATCTGAAGCTAGGTACATGCCGAACGTACCGGTGCATGTGATGAGAAGTTATTCAAAAGGAGCAAATTAGGAAAAAATAAGGTGTTGGTCAAGTGGAAAGGGTACCTTTCGTCTATGAATAGTTGGATATACCTGAAAGAGGACTCTTACGTATACGTTACTTGCGTTACGTTCCGTTCCGATTTATGTCGTTTCGATATACACATGGACACGATATATTGACCACTCTTGCAGTAACAAGACGTGATTCCAAGTGAATCTTGGTGTAAGTGAGCTGGGTGAGACTCGGGTCAACAGTACATGTACATCTTGCCGCTAATAAGCTTTAAAGAGCCGATGATATCGGACACGATGGATGGGTGGTGCTGCAGGCATGCTGCAGGAATGTGAACGTCCCCTCGGACCTAATCACTCGTGAAAGCCTGCTCTTTTTTACCTCTCTTCCCACCTTGTACCAAGAAGCCAGCCAAGCCACCCCTTTCTTTCTCTTCTTCCCTTCTTTTCCTTCCTTTTTCCTTCTATCCTCGTGACATCTGTCTACGCCGCCAGGTGCGCTGCCCAATCACACTCCACTATAGCGACCTCTTGTGGCACTACCTAACGACTTCGCTGCCGGTCCTGTTAAGATTGTCCTGGTCTCCCCCCTCCACCCCCCTTCCATGTCTGGCAGAGTGCAGGATAAACAAAAATGGATGTCGGGTGAAGCTCTTGTTCAAGTGCAAGAAGGGATTACATGGCACGTTGAGGGCGTGGTCTCTTCGATTGCTCCCACCACAGTGTACAAAAACTTTAGTAGTGGAATCTGTATAAGGCGGAAACCTGTGAAATATAAAAATCTCGAAGTTTTACCTCTTAGTGATGCCAATATGTAGTGAAACCTGTTGGAGCTGGCATAACAAGACACCGAATTATTATAATTTGTTATTTTTATTATATACAAGTTGACTTTTATAGGTTCATTATACATATTACATGTAATATCTTTTGAGTTCCTATAGGCAAGGTTTGCTCCAGGTACTCCGGTTTAACCCCTTTCTTCAAGTCTTCTCTTGACTAGCTGGAATTCTTGCAGAAAAGACTTAACACATAGTTGAAAACAAAATGGTTATTATTATATGTGGTCTAATTATAGGAGAGGTCTTCGCAATAAGTTACCTGCAAGTTGAGTGATGAAAGGAGAATATTTTGAAACAAACTTAATGATTTTATTATTTCTTAATGGGATAATGTAGGTTCCTCTATCTGGAGGTACTTTCTGGAGTAAACTGGCATTAACACTCGGCTTGACTGAAATATGCAGATTCCACCACTGACAGTTTTCACTGTATCGGCTTCCAATTTAGGAGGGCAATTCTTAGTCTTGGACAAAGGTGTAGTTGGGTCATATGGGAGGTAGGCCATGGTATACTATACCGTTTGAGGTGCGTTGACCGCCTGCAACCGGGGTTATCGGACTCGCGACTGAGACCTGCCTTCACAGCCCCCCCCCTCCCCCCACCTCAGTCCCCCCTTTCTTCGACACTCCCGGCAACAACCAACACACAACCTTGCAACCTCAACCAGCCTCCTTCCTGTCCTTTTTTAACTCTGTCCCCCCCACTCCTTCTCCACCCAATCTTTCCCTTTGCTGAGACGACCGGCGACCCATAAATCTGGTGGGCCGTTATTATTATAAAAGTCCTCCTACTTTTAATCCGTGCTTGGCAGTGAAGTGACGTACAGTGAAGTGCAGTGCAGTGATACGAACCTTAAGGCTGGTTGAACGACCCTTAACCTGACTGACCCCTTCGCCAGAAATTCGTGTTTATAGGAGTCACGTGACTCGGCTGCTCGGACAACATGAGTGCTATATGGTATGCCAAGTGGTATATACGCAATATGGACGCTATCAGCGCCACCAACGTCATAAGTGTGCTTCTCTCAGACGCCGTTAATTACGTACAGTTAAAGCTGTAATATTTTACGATGGCCTTCTGTATATCGCTTAATGGGCATCACTTTACTTGGACTTTTTCCATTCCTTTTCCTCTGATAAAAACCTGCATACTTTCGCTGTTCCTCCTCCATTTCATCATCATCATCATCATCAGCATCTATTATTTGGGAGCGTCTATAAATGACGTCGCAAACGTTTGATCCCACAATTGAACAAGAATCTCCTGTAATGTGTGATAGTTAAGTTTGTTTTACATGGAAATGCGGTGTTAAAAAGAAGTCTCTAAAATAGTGCATATGTAATATGTGTTAATTTTCCATGCAGTTTGGCACAGTCGACAAACCATGAAATTTAATCAAAGTGAAATGAGTCTAGAATTCAATTAGTAATAAAAAGTAATAATAAAGTTATGTATATTTAATTGAATCTTCTGCTTGATATAGGGTACCGAATATTGAATATTTTATTTAGGAGCGGACGTGGTTTATGAACGCTCCCTATTTTGGTAATGTTAGAGCCGGGAGGTTCTTGTCCGCCTCGCTGACCCTGACCCCGTCTTTCTCTCAGTTTGCCTGTATAACCCCTGGCATGGTGGACTTGGAGGAATGTTTTTTTCTTATCTTATTTGGGGATTTTTCAATTTTTTCCACAAGATGGCCGCCACAAAAACAGAAACAAAAGAAAAATTGTGGAAAAGCTGTTGTATATAAGGGAATTTGGGCGCTGGTTTTCACACTATCGGCCGTTTTGGTCGGCCGAAGACTGTAACTATAGGGTCATTTATGTATTTTGATTGTTTTTTCGCTGCATCATCTAACTTTTGCGCGATTTTTTGGCTGATTATTTTGGCCCACCGCTTCAATTATCCTTAATTTTGCCATCATCTTCTCTGTTTTACGCGTTCAAGTTTTCAACTCTCAGCAACCAACTGAATGGGCGAGGTTGCACTCTTTTCCACCTGCATCCACTATAATACTCTATTAAGCTATAATTTCCTTTTTGTTTCCTTCTATTATTTTTAAGTAGGTAAGGTCTATCTATTTCTTTTTAAATGGCCATTTTGGGAACAATGCTCCACTGATTGTTGTTCCTCTGCAGTTAAAATTTAGCTTTTATAAATGTATTAATTGTTCTATAAATATTTCGATAATTTTACATTTATCATAACAGTATATATACTTCCAATATTTAAATATATTTTATATCAATTATTGAAACCCATGTTAATTTCGCTCACTTTATCTGTTCTTCCCTTTATAAACTCTTTAGATTGGATATTCGATCACATTTTAAGTTGCCAAAAAATCTGCTCTAAAATTTGCGTTTTGAAAATCTTACACCATTTTAATTTCGATAACGATCTCATCTTTTCCACTTCTTTTTCTTCATAATTGATATTAGGGCACGCATTGGTCCATCCATATAAAGTACATGGTACTTTTTTTCTTTGCTCAATTGGGGATCTGGTCTTTATCATCATTCTGCTAAATTCCTCCGAGGAATGGCATAAGGATATGGGATAGTTCTTTTTTCTTCTTTATTTTTTTCAGTTTGAATTGAATAAAATGCATGATGGAGGATTTAAGATTGAAATGGACGGACGTGATTGTAGAGTTGGTGGTTTAATTTAGGGAAGAGAGAGATGTATATGTGCAATTAGCTGTGATCTTCTCTTTCTCATGCTCCAAAATGGAGATTGAAGTTAGGGTTTTGCTTCTTCATCGATGTCTATATGTTTTAGGCACATGGTGCGTGCGGAAATGCTAATTAGTATGCGTAGTATGACGTTATAAAAAGTGAAAAAATGTGGAAGATGAAGGAAGAGGAGGAGGAGGAGGGTGGTGTAAGTGAGAAAACATGGATGGATCGACATGAGGCATTTGTGTTTTTGCCACCGTGTTTTAACTTAAAGACTCTTTCGCCATTGCTCATTATCGCCATAGCAGCTTTTGTGGCAGCTCTGATTTTACGATTGTTGCCTCTTTTTGCTTCATTATATGTCGGCATCTGCTATTGCACCACTTGTGTTTCCTCATTGTCACTCGTCACATACCTCCTTGATATTTACGCACCAATTAACACCACTAACAACCTTTATATACCTATATATACCAATCTACAACTTTCACTCATTCCACCTCCCTGTGTATCCTGCATGCACCTTTCAAAATGTCACGTATTTGTATATTAAAGCAGGAAACTTATGCCGAGACATCCTTCAAACTGACGTGTCAGTAGTGTATAGAATACCTGTTATTACAATCACTATGCAGTTTATTGTGGACGTTGATACGTTAAGGTGGAAAGAAACTAACATATTACCAACCACAACTACAAATTTGAACACAAATTCAGTGCATATGTTACGGTTCAAGTGAATAATCGGTAGATGTGAAAAATGACGTCAGAATACGATAAATCTATGTTACGACGCTTCTGTCTGGCGCGTCCAAAACCTAACCTAACTTTAAGTATACTAACTAACTAAACTAAGATAGTCCCTCACAATATTAAAAAAATGCTGAGTTTGGGAGAAAAGCGGTTTTAGCGCGTTTCAGAGTCATTTTCGCTAAATTATTCACTTCAACCGCAACGCATGTACCTTTAATACTATATTATGGTTATTTTTAATGAATGAAATAGTATAGCACTTGTAAGAAAAGCGATTTATATTTACAAAATAAATTTCAATGATTTTTCAATAGATAATTGCAAACCTCATTTAATACCATATAATATTGCAAACAAATGGAAATCCAGTTGTTGCGTGTGAAATATATAATTCAATTTTTCCTTCCGTTCAACGTCTTAGTACAATTATTTTTAGAAATATAATTGATTTCAATGTTCTTTTATAGTCAACTATAGTTACTGTAAATGCAACATGAGCGATATTCATATTTCAGGCGTTTTTCAGCTAGATTTCTATAGAAAGTTTCGCAATTTCAAAGTGTACTGTAATATATAGGAGTAGTGCAAGAGTTTACAGGTGGCGCTGCGTGTCATGGACAATTTGAGGCTGTCATTTGTCATAGTAGCAATCGTCAGGGGAGTTGCATTGTTATTATAGGGACGATGGAGCGAAACGTGTTAAAGCAGGCTGATCGGTCTCGGATGAGCGCCCTCTCGCGGCCGTTCTTTGCTCTTGTTAGCTGCCCTCAGGATTGCACAGGGGTTGGTACTAATTGCATTTGCCACCGGACGAGAGACCTCTGATTTGGCGGACTTGGGGGCCCTAATTCCTAACATCCCTGGAGGCTGCTTCAGCATCTCAGTGTCATCTTTCAATGCACACGTTTGTGCTAAAATTGGCCCGAGCAAACAAAAAAACCCTTCCAACAAATGGTCTCATTTTGCCATTTTATTAGTATACAGACTTGCTTCAATCAGATCACGTGCTTGTATATACATATATATTGTAATTTATTGGAACCTCGTTTTATCCCTCCCCACCCTTCCTTCTTCCCCAATGTGCACAAGTAGTTCAAGCAGCAGCTCCGATCGATAACTTTTCTTCTTTTGCAATTGTTTTTTTTTTCTTCTCATTTTTTTTTTCATCAATCGCATTCGTTTTCCCTGCACACACAAGGATCTGGTTAGGGGTGAGATGGGGTGGGAGATTTCTCGGGCCGGCCCTCACAACGCTTCGCTGATCAGACACTCGGTTTGATTAAAATTTCATTCGCCCCGATCTGGTGCTACACTAACCCCTTCAAAGTTTACAGGCTTCACAGTGAAGCTATGAGCGAGCATTGCGCAACATTTTCTCGATCGATTATTTAGGTGCATATATATAGGACCAACACGGATTAGCTTGTGTGTTTTTTTTTGGAGGGTGGGAGGTGCTTAGGGAGGCCACGTGACCGGGTAGAAAGCCCCAAGTGCCGTTTAAAAGGTTCGCGTGCAGTTCTACATGAGAGAACACGAAGCGTGTTTATAGCTGCGAAAGAAAATCGCCCGCTTGCTAAACGTTAAACGCTTTATACTGTATATGCCCGAGTGAAACAGGTTAAAACAGTGCCATTTACTACGTTCAATTTGATCTCGTTTGCGAATGTCATAACTAGAGTAATTTCGGCTTGCCTGACAAACGAGGGCTCTTGATGTGCTCCTCCCCCAAACCCGTCACATGGACTCTACCCACTTGAGATAGCTGTCGAGGCATTTCACCGTTAGAGGGCGTAATTTTAATCTGGAATGTTTTGTGTTTGAATTTTGGATTTTCAGAGTTAGTAGTTGTTTTTCTGAATTAATAACAGAATAATGTCCAGTTCAAACTGTTCATTTTTCTCCCCATCATGTCATACAGTAAAGCCTACAATTGGAAGTAATCCGGTAGGTCTCTTGAAAGAACCAAGTGAATTATATGCAGGGTTAATGTAAAATGTTTTTGCCAATGCAACCAAAATCCATATATAATTAACTTAAAAGTTTAAATAAATGTCAATCGAGAAAAGCCGTCCATGACAATTTGCTCGAAACGTTAAACTGGATTAGTGGTACTCACTATTGCAATATAGTTATTAATAATTTCAAAAGTTATTTATTATAATATATAGGAGGTTCCATGAAATTTTGAATATCTGCAGAGAATAGGAGAATTGGCGATATGATTGATAGATCTGTTCTTGTCAAGTTTATTACATATAGAAATATAGTAAAAATAAACCCGTTGATGACCATTGTTCCCAACTTGGTTTCCGTCATGTCCCACGTGCTCACTATGACGTCCAGCTCTGTCTTATAAGGTGACATGCAAAAACGTTCTGACCCAAAATAAAGTATTGTTTAGCAGTGACGACTTCCTCCTGCTCATATTCCACGTAAATGTATGAAATATAGATGGAAAATTGTGTGTGACGTTCAGTTTCATATATGCAGCATCTATTCAGAACCCAGCGAAAGAGTTAGTTAGTCCCTTCCCTGCCCTGTCCGGTCAGCTGATTCTTATATTTATAATATGTTGACAATAGCTAGCACGTCATGAAAGTTCCAAGGTATAAATTGAATATTCATGTTATTTCTATTTTGAAATTATTTCCGTTACCGTTCAGAATAACTGACGTAATTCAAAATTAAGTCAGTGACTAGTACTGACGTACACCTGACGACTAACTGACGTCCGGGTGGTTTTGCAACAATTCGGTCATTATGGGGTTTTAAAGTTGAACTGACAAACGCAAAAAGCCAAATATGATAATCACTAAATAGACCTTTCTCCCCTTCCGCTACTGCGCATGCGCGCGACCACTCGCCACCTGGTGCACAAAGCTGAACCATTCCATGAGGTAGGAAAATCGCACGTCAATGCTATTTCAATGGCGGGCGTCTAACTTTAGCGATGGGTGATCGGCGTTTAAAATGACAGCCAGGGACATTTGGCTATTAAAAACATTAAATAGAATAGTAATCTTGCAAATCATGCCGATTTTGCTCAATAATTTTAAAATTGAAGATGTGTTTCACGTGATGAAAAACGCAACCATGTTATTTCCGCTCACTGAAGGGTTGGCGCCGTGCTTACCAGGCGGCGCTGGCGCATTCTGCAAAAGGTCTATTACGAATTCACCTGGTTTCAAACATTGTCAGCTCAACTTTAAACACATTTTTTTAACAAAGTTTCTTTTATCAGAAGTGCGGATGTAAGAAACTTCGGTTATAAGAACCGAAATATGTGGTCCCTTCGAGTTTCTTATAAACGGATTTCACTGTACTAGCGGTGTATTGTTAAACTTGCTTATTGGCTGCTTGATTTTTCAGTCAATGGCTTCGTGTTTTGCTGTTGTTTCTGGATTTGCATGCAGGCTTTGCTGCTTAGTTAGCTGTTTTGTTGTGCAGTGAAGCAGGACCGATAGAGGGCGTTTCCAAACGAAGAGTGCGCATTTGGAGTCGGTGTCACGCGATGACGATCGGGTGTGCTTTTAAAAAACGATAGCTCGTTATTTGCTCGCTTTCCCACCTTATATATACTGTGCAAAGTGTACTTTAGGGTCGCCACTATCAAGTGCATTGTGGGATGTGCGCATTACATGCGCGTCCCAACACATAGGAACACATAGCGCTCGAGTAACATGTTGACCGAGAGGTGTTAACGACGTGCTAGAAGTGATTCTTTTGTTCGCATCTCTCCAACACCCACCCACAACTGCCATATCGCATTTATGTGCATTTCTGTAGCTATATGTTTCTATTTGATACTAACGTGCGTGTGTGTGTGTGTCTAGTGGAAAAGCAGCTGTCAGGAGTGCAACACTGTGTGTGGTGTCAGTGTGTGTCGTTAGTCAAACAAGCTGCGAAAATATTAGCGAGACTGCGGATAATTTATAACATGCAACGCCATCATCATCATCGCAGCCACAAACAACGTCTTCATTGCCGGCTTTTTCGGATTAAGTAACCCAAAGTATCGATTTCAATCGCTCTCTCCAAATATATGCACATCATTGCACAACATTGTTATTAGCAATCAGCTTTCCTCGGTATCTAATATATCACCACTGGTGGAGTCCAATTTGTTATAGCATTTCGCAGGAGACAAATGAGTGTTGTCGAAACTTATTATTTATTACATGTGACCGATAAGAAAAAAAATGATTTAATCTTAAATTTAATCATAAAAAACATTTATAATGATAAAATCTTATATTATCATAGTAATTGGAAATTTATTTATTATTCTTATTGTATCTTAATATTTAATACATTTTATTAGACTTTTATACAGACTGTTTCGGATAATTCGGCACAACTGTAAAATAATTTTCAATATTACTCGTACAATTTCATTCACGAAAACGTGCAAATGTTAAATTTCAAGCCTCAAAATCCAACTTCATCATTCATTTCGATATTCCTAGAAGTTTAAAGGTGAACTGACACAGCTTTCTAGGGTACCCTGAAAATTAATTTGTATATTGAAACCAAAGTCGATAAAAA
>JAQFZQ010003053.1:0-11785 GCA_034696005.1 Glomeris marginata | reverse complement strand
TACTAATTTACAGTCCAACACACTACCCACTATGCTAACTCGCCGATGGACCGGTTCTAGCTTCAAAACACCCTCTTCAATCTAACAACAGCTACTAAAAAAAAAAACTCGTAAATTTGGACAAGTATCCAAACAACTGAGATTATATTCTGTAATGAATCATGGCTTAATATCATGAATTTCATGATCATTTTCCATAAGCATGACTTTATAAGGAATATCAGGTCAGTAGACACCCTGTTGAACCCATGATTGATTTGCACACTTATAACACTATAGTATTCCCTCTGTTCAGTATACATGCAACGCGAAATGAGCGAACTCGGACAGTTTAGGATTAAGTAATTATC
This sequence comes from Glomeris marginata, assembly GCA_034696005.1. Classification (NCBI taxonomy): domain Eukaryota; kingdom Metazoa; phylum Arthropoda; class Diplopoda; order Glomerida; family Glomeridae; genus Glomeris; species Glomeris marginata. Next base: position 11,435 of record JAQFZQ010003053.1, on the reverse strand, counting down.
GTCCCCTCTCTATTTGTCACCTGACCAAAAACCCTTCCCCCAGTGCAAACGGACAAAAGAGAGGGGATGATAATTGCTTTAATCCTAACCGAATTCGCTCATTTTGCGTTGCATGTATATATAGCCACAATGCAGAAGCAGCTTGTGTATCTAGTTTCATTTTTACCCTTTTCCCTGAGGCAAATATTATTCGGCCTGCTTTGTCCCCATTGCGTCACTAAGTGGATAATTGTAAAGGGGTGCAAAATGAGATATTAGATAAGCTAGCCAGGGTGTACAGCTGTACCTGGCGTACATACATGAAGTCATGACAATGTACTGTTGGTTGCAGCTAGGCTTAGTTCCATCTGACCATCACAAGGACCTCTAGAGAGGTTAAAACTGTATCTCTGGAGGAACAATGATGGTATAATTACTGTTCCTTGACGTTAAAGGTCTTTCCTGCAACAGGCAGTGCTTGGAAGTAGATGACACCGTTACCACGATTGAAACAAACGCTCAGTGATGAAGATATCATTGAGAGTTCATCACTTCCAACAAATAATCTAAAAGGCCGGGTTCCCAGTACATTGTCTGCTCGAAAATTGCTTCCAGCAACTGAAATGATGTACGTTTCCATTACATATAGGCAGACGTCGGTCCTCTCTACTCCAAGTTTCGATCGTTCTACGGGCAACCGTTCGTCTGGTGCATGCTGCACAACTTCGGAGGCACGCTGGGGCTTTACGGAGCGGTGGAGGACATCAACGACGGACCGCCGGCGGCTCGTCGATACCCTAATTCGACGATGATAGGAACCGGGCTCACCATGGAAGGCATCGAGCAGAACCCGGTTATGTACGAGCTGATGGCCGAAACGAGCTTGCGGCCGCGGCCGTTGAACGACCCGATAGCTTGGTTTCGCGATTACGCCGAACGGCGTTACCGAGTCTCCGACGGAGTGCCATCGACCCTCAAGCGCGACGTACGCAAAGCTTGGTCGTACCTGGGAAGAAGCGTTTACAATTGCACCGACGGGTTAAGGTTCCACGGGAAGTACGTGTTCACGCAGAGACCGAGATTCCACGCGCAACCTCTCATCTGGTAAATGCAATGCGTCGGGCAACCACTACCCCTGACTCAAGTATTGCGGAACGATGCGTTAATTCCATGTACGCAGGTATAACCCGGAAGATCTGAGATCTGCCTGGGATCGTCTCGCGTCGGCCGCTCGCAAACTCTCCGCGATCGGACGCGGAAGGGAAACGTTTCGGCACGACTTGATCGACGTCACCCGCGAGGCCCTTCATCTGATGACCATAGACATATATCATCAGGTAGGTAGGGTGTGCGTGTGTTGCCGATCGACCCGTGACCGCGAATGCAGTTTTAGCGCAAAACGATGAGTTGCGTACAATGTTCAGGTTGTTCAAGTTTAGATTTATGTACATTGCAATGTCAGTTCATGGATTCACTGGGGATGCAGTGCGCAAGACACCTTCAACCTAGCCAGCGGATCTCCCCGTTCAAGTACAGGAGTACGTAGGCCAGACCCTCCGTAAGCAGGAGTTGAACCGGTGAACCAAGGGTGACAACTACCACCAAGTAGACTATACAGTTGCCAAACCAATAAGGAAAAACTGGTCATCCAGGACGTTCAGGTCTCCGTTCTTAAGAGAAATTTCCACTTGTCAGTGTGTAATTCAATAGAAATTACACGCGTGGGGTTTGCGTAAAATGTCCACTTATCCGATTTTAGATAACATTCAGGTCCGACTGCATCGCGGACAACGGGTTCATTGGCAACAGATAAAGTGGAATCTCTCTATTGCGGCACCCCTTGTAAGAGCATTCCCTTATATAGTACAGGTTTTATCTTCCCTCGATTCGTATAATTGCACACCATATAACAGCATACCCTTATAAGGAACAGTTACAGGGAGACTCCACTGTACTTGTTTCGGTGCTCTGTATTCGCTATTCCCATGAGAAGTTTGTCGGGCTAATTGATCGATTACCCCACATGATCACTACGCAACGATTAACACGCTTAACTCTACAGATGTGGTCATCGTACTCCAAGAAGGACTTACCGAAATTCGTCGAATCCGGCGCCGCGTTACTCGATCTCCTCACGGATATGGACATAGTGCTGGCGACGGGAGAGCATTTCTTACTCGGCACGTGGCTGGAATCTGCAAAGCGCATTGGGACCAATGATTTCGAGAAAGAACTGTACGAGTACAACGCCAGGAACCAGATTACCCTTTGGGGGCCGAACGGAGAACTGGTGGATTACGCCACGAAGCAGTGGGCCGGCGTGGTGTCCGGTTATTACTGGCCGCGGTGGAACCTGTTTATAAAGGTAATCGGTCGTATTTTAAAATATGCCTCGATCAGATAGAGTAGTTCAATGTGCCTTATCTTTTGGATCGAAGGAAGTGAAAGCGGCGTTGGAATCGGGCGTTCCTTTCGATCAGATCCGATTCAACCAGTTGGTTTTGAAGAAGGTCGAGGAACCGTTCACGCTGGACAGATCTACGCATAGAACAACTCCTTTCGGAGACACTTTTCAGGTGGTGGACGAGATATACGAGAAATGGAGGCCGCGTCTGCGAAAATCGCGGCACTTAAAACTCGCGTACAAAAATTATCGCGGGTTTCGTACGGTGGAACCCGCAAAACGCGGACGGAGAAAGGTTTTTCGGTTTCCGTAAATACGCGAACTGAACCGGCTTACGTTGACAATTTTGACTTGCAAAAAATGATTTATGCTCATATTGTATTGACAATTTGAGGGGAAAGCAAAAGACTTTGATTTAAAAGAATATTTCAATAGTCAGTATATTGCATTTTATTTTCGATCTGTGTCAATAAAAAACAGCATTGACTGACGCGGTATTATTTTAGACAAAGCTAGTATATTTCTTTTTTGGCCATCTATAAGAATCCAATTATAAATTGCAATTATTTAATTTATAATTTCCTGGCTACAGAATAGATTATAATTGCAATATTTGTTTGCACTACAACATACTACGTATATACCAAACACAAGTTTCAATTTGTAGTAAATTCCCGCCAATACTTTACCTTGCGTATTTATATGCGTTTCAAAGACAACATTTATATGTACACGACCGATCGTCACGCAACCGCAACAGACCAAACGTGATCCGTGCAGTGATTATTCGTTATTGGAATGTAATTAGCATTTTATAAGTGGAACGCTGAAGTCGCTTGGGGCAACATAATTGCACATAAATATATACATACACTTTCATCTTAGTAATTTCCCTTTTCCAAATCTAATAGGGAGATGACTGGTTATCGTTGGTTTACCGTGAAACACCGATCAAGAACTTGCGTGACTAAACGTACGCCGTACATCATTCCAAGTACATGTCTTCAATGGGGTAAACGGTCTCCATGAATTTTTGGTAGAATCTTTCAAACGCTCTCCTGCAAAAACAAACGCATGCAAATCTTGTTTCCAACTACGTCACGTGACGCAATTCCTCATCATATAATACTGTACGTAATAACGATACCCGACAGATTCGGCTACCGGACGAGTGGATTCGTCCCCGACGAATATGTGACACGCGAACCGATGCATCGTCGGATGCTTCGTGATGAACCCAAAATACCTGTCGACGGATCGAAATAGAACTGCGTAAGGATAAAGCGTTTTAACGTAATTCAAACTGATTTCTAATTACCTGTTGTCGTGCGGGTGAAATCCGCAAAAGGATATATTTTTCAGACTGAAAAAGTAATCGTGGCACGGCACGTGATTTTGCTGTCGTCACGCGAAACCGATTAATATAAACGAAAACTGGTGACGACTGGCTTTTGGAAATAACCGTTACAGTAGCGTTATATTTCCCAAAGGACCTATCGTGGAACTCTACGAAACAATGCAATGCGCCCAAAGTTTAATAGGATTACGGTTTTCATTAGAAGTTGCGGTTCCGTCACACTGAAACGGTTATTTCCAAGAGGGAGAGCTGAAAAAGAAGCATACCGCAGGTTTGCCTTTGTCCACCATCCGCAGACCTTGGTCGCTGATCTCCAAAGTGCACACGTGAGGGTAGTGTCCGCAACCTTGTTCCGCGTCGGCTATCTTACGGACGGCTTGGCAGAGAACGTCGTTTCCCTTGTGACAGGTCACTTCGATCGAGCCCAGAAATTTCAACACGAATCGTTCCCTTTGCACTTGTACGCACTCTGAACAAAAATTTACAATTCCTAAAATCAATACTCTGACACGAACGAATGAAAACGCTCTGAAATCGAATTACCCGGATCAAATTCAGTGTATTCTACGTCCGTGACGTAAGCACTTGGAACTATCCCGTTCTTTCCCGTCCTCAGATTGATCCCTGAATAGATACAAGCACCCGTACTGAAACCCGCGCGTCAAACTTTTCGTCGAGCAACACCAACAGGGTCTATACCTTCGCACCAAAGATCGTCCGCTTCCCTCTGAATGTACAGCGGATCTCCTATCTCAACTTCCAGTTCCCCTAGATGGCGCGGGAAAAATTTATGTAAACCTCTGTGCGTGGCTTCCAGAGACTCGACGGTGCTCGTCGAGATGCCCGAACTGGAAGCCGGCGAATCGATTTGCGAGCAGATACCTGAATATATTTACAAATTACATTACTCCAATGACCGGCGCACATTATTACACACGCGTCGAACTCACCGTTGACGTTAGAGTAACAACCGCTCTTGGCACAGATGGGGGAATGCGTGGTGGACACGCCGCTGTCGAAATCGGTATTCATTATCTTCTCCTCGGGGCTCGTTAACTTGTCTGAAATGTAATAAGTTACCCTTATTAATACCCAAATATCGTGTCACGTACAATGTATACAGTGAAACCTATCAGCGGTGGAAACCGGTTCACGTTTGGAAATTTGACAGGATGATATTTTTGGGCCACGGACTGCATGACCTCGCAACCGTTTAGGAATTTTTATCCACTAAAACATAAACTGTCTATTCTGGAAAACCTGCCTAAAACGGTCCCGTGGATTTCAATTACTCACAGGTTTCGCTGTACGTACATTGAAATCATTACACTAACAGACACTTACCGAGGGTCTTATTGGAATACGGACTAAAAGGAAGCTTTCGACGCGCCGTCAGCGCAGATCGGTGGCGGTCGGTCGCTTTATCGGGCAACTCCGACGGATCCGATGGCACGGTGCTCAACTTATCGGCTTCTATTAGTTCGTCCGCTAGAGATGGTGCTTGAGTTTTAAACATGATGGAAGTTCCCAAAGCTACGCGGTCCCCATGTTACCGACAAATAAAAAGTTTATCACAAGAATTATTGTTAATCCATAACTGTTTGTGTACATTTCTAGAAAGTCGTTCCATATATACTGCAATTCCTTCCCTAACTATTGTTCAAACGGCAATTTCAGAACGAATTCAAAGAGAAAATCAACGAAATAATACCTTGCAAAACTTTGCGTGAAACGAACACGAAGCCGTGCGACTAAAGGAGAATGAAATAAATAAAATGAATGATTTTAAGATTAAAAACAGAGCGAATGATGGTATTTAACACGAAGAAAAACATTTTAAATTATGCAAACGTGATATTTAAATAATAAACATTTGCAAGTTTGTATACTCAGCTTCAAAACGTTTTCCCGGGGCAGAATTAAGGGCATAAAATATTGGATTTTGGAACATTGGGACCTCTCCAACTTACGGATTTTATTTTTAGGTATTTCAGGAAGCTTTCTTCGTTGTCTTTCACCTGTAACTCCAACAGGTTGAACACTTTGAGGACTCGCAACAACCTCACCGCTGTTCCTTTGCGGCATTTTAAGGATTTCCCTGGAACAGTGCTGCGCAAATCCACATTGGACAAAAATTAAAAACTCGGGTTTCTTTTGATTAGAATTACAGTCAAATGTTTACCTCTATCCATTTAGAATGCATGTGAGGATTGGGCAATATTGTGACGTCACTGCTGTGAAATGGCGGTGAAAACTGAGGACATTCTTCCGTTTTCACTCTGTTGCCATATAATGGTACATTATCTTGGTGATCTAATATGTTGCTGCACTCGTTTCCATTGTCGGGAACTGATGCGTCGGGTGTTATGTCATGTGTGAGCCTGTTATAAATGAGGAAAAATACAAATTCTGACCGATTTGCCTTAAAAATTCTGCGAAGATTTTTAAGAGGAATAAAAAACTAATCCGGGAAGAAATATCGAGGTTTTTATATTAGAAGGGTATTATGTTAGCAATCGATAGTTTAATCCAGGGTTTAAATATATGTCATTCGTGAAAATTTTGACAGCATACGAAACGGAAATGTGACGTACCCTCTATGGTACCATGGCGCACAGTGCGCCAACTTTAAAAATTCCTTTCGAAATTCCCAACGGATTTTGTTAATCGTAGCGCAAACACGAAGCGTAATTACCTGTAACAATACGTTGGGGCTCTTATATGTTGCGGCAGTTTGTCAAACGTTTCTCGGAACTGCTCAAACTGCGGATCCGCCATTTTCTTTCGCATCCAAGTAGCAAAAGAAGGAAACCGAGACAAATGGAACGCAGTTCCCAAACGGCAGGACAGGTGGCGCAATTGTCGCTAAAAAATAGTGAGCCAATCGGGTATTCGCCGCCATTTCTTGGCAAAATGGAACGCAGATGACATACCGGGCGCAACGCTCGAGATTCGCACGAAAATGGCGCAGCCGATCATAATTCATACGTGGATTGGCCTCACTTTATTCAAAATTTACGTAAATCAAAGAGTTATAACAAGGTTATAAATGACGCGTCTTGTGGGGCGAAAATTTCGAATTTGTGGGGCAATGAAGCAAAAATAGCTGTATACAATTTTAATTTTAAAAAAAACAGCAAATAATAATGGAATTGCTAATCTGACATTCGCTCGAAGTGATTGCACAAATTCAGTCAGATCAACGCATAACATAAAAAGGATAAAGCATGGTTTAAAGAAAAAAGAAATAAAAGCCGTACAACACTTTTATAACTCTTAACCTTTTCTCGTGTAAACTTTTAAATGGAATTGTGCGTAATTAACACGCACGTAACATGAAAACGAAAGTTTAAAAAAGAAGGAATTATACACAACATTCAGTCGTTTCTGCGTTGAGCCTGTTTGGGTACGCCTCTTCCAATGCCTTTCCAGCCCATCACAAACGGAGTGGTGGTCGGGTCGCGTATCCGCACCGAATCGCCCGCACTTGAGCCGCTAACGCTCCCAACTGCAAATAAGTGAGAATAAGTTGGAGACCAGTTCCTGGAAAGATCCTTCACTCTTAACGTACAGTGAACCCTGACCAGGTTGGAATAGTAAAGTCAACGAGCAACCGTCGTGTAATTTATCTCGCAAGCTTCCGCGACAGAGAGGTTGTTTAACGTGTAACGCTGTCATACCGTACGAAATTGTTACTTTTTGGCTATAGACAGCCTCCACCATCGACAGGGTTTAACTGTAGTAATAATCCTTCGATCGCTACTTACTTTCGCTGGAATACACCGGGTTGTGGTCGATGCTGGCTTGAGTGCTCATACTGACGTTGCTCAGAACCGAATCTCTGCCGCTGCAGCTGCCACCACCTGTTTCAGAAATGCCATCTCACGTCTTCTCCAACGAACCTCGCATTTTCCACATCATCACCCTTACTTATGCTCGGGAAGTCCCCGGACGCCACGGTGAACGACTCGTTGGATGGACCGCACGCGGCTTGCACGTAAGCTGAAACGATCCAGACATCAATGCCCGTTTCAATTCTAATTACTGCATTTGTCAAATCGATAACTCACAGCTGGGAGGTCTCGAATGAGCCGAGGCGTATCTGCTGGAGGCGCCGCAGCTCGAAACGCTGGCGGCCACGCTGGGAACGTAGTGCTATATGCAAAGAATCATTTCCGTTTAGTTCGGTCAGATGTGGCAGAATACGCAAGGAATGAATAGATCTTACGCTGGTAGTCTGAGGCAGATACGAGCTGCGGTTGGTGGACGCCACGCTAGCCGACGGCACGTAACTACTCGCGCTGGGCCTGAACTTGGCGCTAGAAGTCGGCTGAATTTAAAGTTAACAACGTATTATTTAACATAACACTTTCTTGTTTTAGGTAATATTACAGTCGGCCCTCGATACAACAGCCACGTTGGTCCGCACGCAGAATTCACCTTTCATGGGCTTAACGGCAAGGGACCTTACTTGCGGCAGTACTTATTGCCCGTCGCAGGTGTTTACATTAGGAAGATGTTTGTGCAAAACTTGATGCGCAGATTGCTTTGCGCTGCAATCTCGAGTTTACAGCCCAAACACTTTTATGCAGTACGAAAACTTTGATGCAGGAACGGTTGGAGCGCCATTTTCATGCATTGCCTCCAGCCGAGCATCCCCTTTGCTATTTCTACGCAGGGTAACCGACTCTTATGGAGGGGGAAGGCTGTTATAATACCGGGGACCTTACCCTCGAGGTGGGAGCCGAAGGCGTTGGATGTTTGGTAGTGAAGAGAACGTTGGAGTTGCTCTCGTCGGGGACGTGGAAGCCAGGGACGAGGCTTACGCCGTACAGCGGGCACAGCATGTCCGCCATCAGGTAACTGCGAAACGTAAACGGCAACGCGGTAATATAGTATTTGCGTAAGTCCACTTCCATCAATCGGTTTATACCATGACCGCTTGCAGACACCCAGAGAGCAGTACGGTTGGTTATCGTTCTCGGCGTGCCACTCGCAGCTGACGTCGGGACTGTAGTTGAACGACGCTCTGTTGAGGGAATCTCTGGCGAGTCCGGTGCTGAACGCGGTGTACTCCGCGAACAGACACAGTTCCACGAAGAGCACCGTGATGTCGTAGACGACGGGTACAGCCCGCTGCAAGTTCCTCGAGCCGTTGCTGAGCTTGCGCAGCAGGTACTCGGTCATGGCCATGTCCTCGGGAAGGCAGAAGACGGCGTCGCCGACGTCGTTCCAAGGGCTGCCGTCGCAGCTGTTGATCGTTTCCCAGATCCTGCGGTAGACGACACCGTAGTCGTGCTCGGCCAGATCGAAGTCGTGCACCGGGATTTTGTGCGTCCGGTCACCTGCCAAACAAAATTCCCGCGAACGTTTGTAGTACAAATACACAAGGTCTCCATATATATACATAGTATGAAATCCCACGACTTTTCTAAACCTTACGATTCTAAATAAAATTATTAAGAGTTTTAGCGCCGACTGTCCGGTCGACACTGGTGAGCAGTCCTTGTATGGGTTTTCGGTTTCAAAATACAGTAGAACCTACCTAAACTAATATCCTCTCTGAACTAATACAAACATCCGGTCCCGAGGTTATTAGTTTAGAGAGGTTGCACCACAGGTGTTTGTTAATGCGCAATTAAGTAAAATAATGGTGTTTATAGGTTCAGTGAGAACCCCCGACATTCAGTTGGACCGAATATCTGTTTAAACATATCGACTATTGCGAAATATTACACAAATTTCAAAGTTTCCCAACACCAATTCCAAAAATTGCCTCATTTTAATTACTATTTTAAAATCCCAACATTTCTAGTTAATCTGTCTGCAGAAACCCTGTGTTATACACAAATGTAAAAAACGGCCCTTACCGTGCTCGTTGCATTTGAAAGTATACCCCGTTGGTATTGGTCCTAAACAGCCAAAAAAAAACATAACGTCAGTTTATTAAATCGCAATAAAGCGTGTCATATGTTTTATACAATGAATCTTTCCACTTTACCTGATGCAATGAAGTTGTGGTACGTTTGGGTTATTCCTTTTGCGATGCTAAATTCAACCAAACCTACTTCTGCAGGCAAATAGTCGCCCTTTTCAGTCCGGCAAAACATGTTGAAAGAAATCATATAGAATTTCAAATCGGCAACAGCTGTAATAAGGCATATCGATTGCAATTTCAAAAAATTTCAACGCAATCTTTACAAGTGGTACACCAGTGAACCTCAGCTATAATCAAACTCCTAGATCCCACCGTCAGTAAACTCTGATACATGGAACTTTGGTTATACTATAAATTGCACCGGTTTTCGAGACCTCACGACATTGCCAACTGTACCTGGACTTAGGATGGTGAAATGTTGCAAAAATTTTGTATTTTCTGCACTTCAGTTGGATTCAACTTAACAAATTAAACATTGTCAGCACATGTATCCACTTTGTTATAAATATAAGATACTGTCCAAAAAATTACAAGTTGCTTATAAACTAGGTTCACCGTAATTCGTTCACTCACCTTCCTTTGAACCTAGATTCCTTACTACAGTGGTGATTACATCAGTTTTCGCTTCCATCTCTCTTCTTTGTTCTTCCATCTCGTTTTCAACTGCACTCACAAGTTGGCCAGTGGAGTCGATTCGGCCCACATTCTGTCTAGCTGCAGCTTTCTCTTCTGCCGCCTTCTCTTCATAGTACGCTTTGTCTTCTCTTGGAAGTGCCTGTTCAAACCATAGTTTCAAATAAAAGTGTCAAAAAACGAAGTGGGATGACGCCCACGTTTTACAAACTTCCAAAACTACGACCACGTGTTCGGCTATTCTTAATTACGAATTATTACGGTAGTTATTACATCGTGGATTTACCATCAGATTGTAATTATATCTTGGACTAACTACTCTTACCTTCCAATCCGTATCAGCTTCGCTAAAAGCTTGTTGTCGGCTCATTCTTCTGCCTGCTCTCTGGTTCCGTTCCAGATAATCGTCGACAAAAATGGAGTACGCGTTTCTCGGCTGTTGCTTCTTCTGCTTCTTCGGAATCGGCATTTTCCGATCAAAACAAAGACTATATCCAGCCCAAAACGATAGAGCAATCCTCACTTCTCGCAACACTGTCTATTATTTAAGCCTACAAACGCAATGACCAGATTTATCACAAAATTGACATCCGACCGCGCCGCTTGATTCCGCACGATTCAATCTTGATTCAATCACGCAGTGTGTCGTTATCCCTACGCAATTAAAGTTACCCGGCCTTTTATTTAGTTATTGCTCGGGTTATTCCGCGTTCAGCGCTTCAAAGCACGCAAATGAAGGAAAGCACTTTAAACATTTGCCATGGAAAGTATAATATCGATAATAAGCGAGAAGAAATGTATTTACAGAAATATATATAGGGATCATGACACACCGAATCGTTGAACTACTGCATACGCCAATCAGGAATATACGCTGGTTAGAGTCTATAACACGCTGGTCTAGCCCAAGGAGTTCGATACTTAGTATCGAACTCCTTGTCTAGCCACACCCTCTAGCATAGTTTTCATTGGTTTCCGGAAAAACAAACTGCACCTGTTATCAAAATGGCGTCCAAATCTAAATTGACCACGTCTGGTATCCGCAAAATAGAGAGCCTTTATACTAATGAGAGAGTGGCCATCGCCGCCATTTTTGCGCTAAATAGGCCCCGCCCATGGAGGAG
>JAQFZQ010003052.1:0-11791 GCA_034696005.1 Glomeris marginata | reverse complement strand
TTTCCCCAGGTTCACCACCCCAAAAACCCACCCCAACCACCCGTTTTACTCGATTCTTGTGCTTGATCCGACTTTAGGCTTTACACTACCATACAAACTGCGGCAACTCCCTTAGGTAAAGCGCTGTTTTGCGGTCTGAAGTCTGAACCGGTCTGAACTTGGTCTTGTGTGAAGTCGTGTGAAGTTGATGCATGAATGAGCTAAACAGTTGTTTATTTTCAATATGGTTAGGTTAACTAAAATGTTATTAATCTCCCAAAAGGTATAAAATGTCGGCCTCTGTATCGTTTAAGCTATTAATATTGAATTTTCGAGGTTTAATTAATCGTATGGATGGTATTGTTTTACAGAAAATGAACGCCATGTTCGTTGATAGTCTGCGTATTTACGTTGCAGGGGGAGCTGGTGGTATGGGCTTTCCTAAATTTGGAGGAGTTGGTGGTAATGGTGGTAACGTTTACGTGGAAGGAACACAAAAAATTAATCTGAAGGAAATAATTTCCCGGCATCCCACCAAAAGAATTTCTGCAGGACTTGGAGGACATGCCAGGTTATAAATAGATAAATTTTAAAAATGGAAAGAAACAAATAAGAAACGAATAAAACGCTGATATATTTATGAAGCAAACAAGTATTTATCATTTTGATATAATGTACTAATATATTTTTAATGTATTTATATTTTTGTTTCAGCGTTCACCGTGTTTTAGGTGAACCTGGAAAAGATGCCATTATTCCATCTCCAGTTGGTATTGCAGTTGTTTCTGATGCTGGAGCTATTATAGGTTTGCTATAAAAGAGAATGCTCATTTGAAATGTACTGTATGTATTTGAAATGGCTATGTATTTTATGTTCCACAGGTGAGATAAATAAACCAGGAGAAAAATTATTAGTTGCTCGTGGAGGAAAAGGTGGCTGTCCATTAAATCAGTTTTGTGGACAAAAAGGAGAAAAGCTATCTATTACGTTAGATCTGAAGTTGATTGCTGATGTCGGATTGGTTGGGTAAGATGCACTGCTGAATTTGTAATGCAGTACATATTCAAAGTACATTTGCATAATTTCTGCATTTATAATACTCGTATACATGTATTATTTTTTCATAGGTTTCCTAATGCAGGGAAGTCGACGTTATTGAAAGCAATTTCAAGAGCATCTCCAAGAATTGCTGCATATCCATGTATGTTGCATTATAAAAATTTCTCATATTGCAATACACATAGTTTTAGTGTATTTCATGCTAGACAAACACAGTATTCATGTATTTTCACTCTTGGTATTATCAATTAGTTACAACATTGTGTCCACAATTGGGAATGCTGCAATATGACGACATGCGAAGGGTACTTCTTTCTACTATTTTAATTTATATATTTCCTGCTGGAAACTAATGATCTCAAATTTCTAGATAACAATGGCAGATCTGCCTGGATTAATAGAAGGTGCTCATCAGAATATTGGACTTGGCCATAAATTTTTAAAGCACGTGGAAAGGACGAAGATGCTGCTGTTCGTTGTTGACATCAATGGTTTTATTCTCGGTCATCAATATGCCAAAAGAACTGCTATTGAAACCATAATCCTTCTCATTAAGGTATTTATCATTTTATTTTGTGAAATATGTTTACAGCTACCACCAGATTATATACTAATTTGCAGGAGCTGGAGTTGTATAGAGAAGACTTGCTAGACAAGCCAGCACTTCTAGTCCTAAATAAGATTGATACCGACAATGCTAGTGATTTGCTTCCACAATTATTGAACGATATTCAAAATATGGATGGTAAACTTATAATTATTGTATTCTTATTTGTGTGATTCGTTTTCACTTACTTTTAAATTTATTTTTTAATTTTAGACTGTATACAAAGGCTTCCGGAATTATATCGTCCATCAAGAATATTGAAATTTGATGGTGTAATACCAATATCTGCAAAACAAAAAAAAGGAATTGATATTGTAAAATCACAAATCAGGACTCTTTTGGACACGTATGTTGACATGCAACATGATTATGAACATGACTTGAATACAATTGATAAAATTATTCGTACAGATAAGGGAATAAAAATGTTTTAAATGACTTTAAATATATTTTTTTAATTGAATATATGTCACTTTGCATCAATACGACACTGTAGCATATGTGGCACAAATCCTATGCACCATTTCAAATGCTACAGACCACGATTAATTAACCAAACAAAGTATCCAAAACAAACGTTTGTTTTATTCATCAGGTAATTTGTTGTACAAAATATTTGTGTGTGCATGAATTGTGCATGAGCTTGTATATATAATTTGGCAGCACATATGTACTATTCAATTATTTAAAATTTACTTTTTATAATAAGAAACCATTATTTTCCTATTGTTAGGACAGAAATATACAGAGGAACTTCCGATTTGGAGTACCTTTGATTTGCGAGTAATTTGCAAGACGAACAAAAGTTTTCCATATTAAGTGCTCTTTTAGTATAGTTCTTCCCAATAATTAATTTAAACAATTAAAATATAAAATGGTTTAACTGTATGCATTTTGTATTAATCATATTTATGTATTGTACGAGCATTTTTCTGGGAAATAATACCTTTCGTTGCCGGTAGATGGCGCTGCATTTTTTGGCCGCGTTTCTTCCCATCGGTTGGGTAGTTGCTCGCCATGGCGGACTCGATGGAAGTGCCTTCAGTGAAGGACAACGCCGGTAAAAACAAAACCACCAATGATATTAACGACAAACATTTACATAAAGAGAATGTGTAAGTATATGAATGCTTAAAGTATATTTATACGGAACGTGGAAGGCCTTGTGTTTGCAATAAGCAAAGTAATCTAGGAAATTTCGGTCACATTTTGTCACGCCCGGAGCACGTTCGTTATTTGCAAACCATGTAATGTTATTACACAGGAACGTTAACTAAATTAACCAATCACATATTTAAACGTGCGAGTATATTTTAAGTAACGTCCAGCGTCTATATCCATTCAAATTGGTGTTTGTATTTCTGAGGAAATTTTCTTTGGTATTACAAGATCATGCATTTGAGTCTGCGAACATTTAGGCCTACTACGCGCTTCATTTCATTGGCGGAAATTGCCTTGTTTCAACTACAGACTAGAAGAAGTTAATATTTCGATACCTTATATGTTGTTTCTGTTTTATTTTTCATTTCTTGTGTGTTTATGCCATTATGATTTCGTGGATGAAATATATACACATAATTTGAAATTGGCACCTCCACTTTATATATATTTTGGCAAAATTGTATCTGATTTATTATTGTAACATTCAGGTGTCACATTTTTTACATAATGATATAATGTGCTGTGAAGAGGTAAAGGGGAATGGCAATTTTTAACAATATTTTTCCAAAAGTTGAGCATGATCTCTGAATACAGCATGGTATAGATTATTGGTAGAAACTTATGGTAAATATGAAAGGAAATTTGCTAAGTATTTGTACAGTTAGTAATTACTTGGAAATTATAATGACTCAATTGCGATGTTGCAATTTTGGCGCGCAATTGTTATTATTGTTATTGTTGCTATAGCGAGGAGATACCACCAGCCGTGAACAGAAACAAAAAGAAGAAACCGAAAAACAAGTCGGTGAAAAAAGATGATGATGCTAAAAATGCCGGAAATGGTATTGAGGTTGCAGATTCAAAGGTATAATAGTGCAATTAATTTGAATTGTATGTATAAAACCAATAAAACTCAATTGAGACAGGAGTAATAGAAAAAAATGTATATATTTCAGCCTGTAACGAGGCTATCAGATATCCAAAAAGCTATTGAAATGCTAACCTTACACCAAGGACCTGCCAAGACTCCTGAAGAAGCTCTGCGAAAGCGGTACCAATTTTGGGACACGCAGCCTGTACCCAAATTAGGTTTGATTGTTCTCCATCCTATCATCCGATGCTTATTGCAGTTTGAAGATTTCTTTCATATATAGACCACACGACTTGCTTAACTTTCAGATGAAAAAATCACGGAAAATGAACCAATTGAACCGGACAAAACGAGCGGTGAATTGCGTAACGAACCGTATTCGCTTCCTGAAGGGTTTGTTTGGGACACGCTTGATATTTGTGACCCTTTAGTGGTATGAAAACAGTGTTTATTTATACTCTTTTGCTTTGGTAACACAAATATATTGATTGATGTACATCCATAGTTAAAAGAATTATACATTCTTCTGAATGAAAACTACGTGGAAGATGATGACAACATGTTCCGGTTTGACTATTCAGCCAATTTCTTAAAGTGGTATAGAATATAGCTGTTGATTTGATAATTGTTAATTAGGATGAATTGCAATTAAGTAATTTCACACTTCAGGGCTTTGCAGCCTCCAGGTTGGTTAAAACAATGGCATGTTGGTGTTCGAGTGATCAAAAATGGGAAATTAGTTGGCTTTATCAGCGGAGTGCCAGCTGCAATCCGGATTTACAATCGGTACTAAAGTGAATGTGGAATTATTGTTGACAGTGTACTTATTAAATAAATGTTGTTTGAATTTAAAATAGAGTTCAACAGATGGTAGAAATAAATTTCCTTTGCGTACACAAGAAACTTCGTTCGAAGAGAGTTGCACCAGTTTTGATACGTGAAATCACCAGAAGAGTAAATTTGGAAGGAATATTTCAAGCTGTGTATACAGCTGGAGTGGTGTTGCCAAAACCTATTGGAAGTTGCCGGTATGAAATTATGAATGTCAGCAGTTGTGATGGATTAGATTTAAGAATTGCCAAATTTTCTTTAATTAATTTGGATTTTATGAATTGCAGGTATTGGCACAGGTCTCTTAATCCAAGAAAGCTAATCGAGGTGAAGTTTTCAAATCTCAGTCGTAACATGACTATGCAAAGGACGCTAAAGCTTTACAAATTGCCAGATGTAAGTTATGTACAATTATACTTTGATTTGTGTATTACTTGTGTACTCTAACGCAGTATTACAATTGGAAACATTGCAGACAACGAAAGTGAAGGGATTCAGAAAAATGAAGCCAGCAGATTTGAATGAAGTGTTTCACCTTTTGACAAAGGTAAACTTTTTGCAATGGAATTTTAATGGCAACTGGTGCATATGTAATTTTCTTTTAGTATTTGGAGAGATTTGATCTTGTTCCAATATTCACTGAAGAAGACTTCAACCATTGGATCATTCCTAGACCAGATATTGTCGACAGTTATGTTGTTGAGGTAAACTATGATTTTTCTTAAATGTTTTCATATGACAGTCCAATTTGTGCCTTGGTTGTTCCATAAATATTTTTTGCCCGTTTGCTAGAATGATGGTGTTATTACCGACTTTGTAAGTTTCTACACACTGCCATCTACTGTGATGCATCACCCATCACACAAGTCACTGAAAGCAGCTTATTCTTTCTACAATGTCAGCATGAAGACTCCATGGGTGGATTTAATGGGAGATGCGCTTACAGTTGCTAAAAATGTAAGACATGTTTATCTTGTAAGGAAAGGTGACAAGGAAATGTTGAATGATATATTTATAATTATTTCTGTATTGCAATCCAGAATGGGTTTGATGTCTTCAATGCGTTGGACTTGATGGAAAATAAGGAATTCCTCGAGAAGCTGAAATTTGGAATCGGTGATGGCAATTTACAATATTATCTCTACAATTGGAGGTGTCCACCAATGCTTCCAGAAAAAGTAAGTGCAAACACTTTCTATAGTTATATCGCAGTAATTGCAGTCGTGGTTGTTGATTCCGAGTATTTGACTTACTGTGCACATAATTTGACATAAGATTAAATGAATAGGAATAATTTTGTGCTATATTTTTTAACAAGTTTACCACAAAATCTGAGAAGCAGTATGAAGCAGATTAAAAATTCAAACAAGTGTAGCATGTATTTGGGAAATAAGTATCAACTATTAGTCTAAGTGCAGGCAGATATGGTGTGAAATATTGCCTAGTAAGAAATGAGTGTATTTTTGGGGAAAATAATTAAATGTTTTCCGGTGCAGGTTGGACTTGTTTTGCAGTAATAGAAGATTATTTCTGCACAAGCTCACTATGTCATTAGTCACCGAATAATTGCAGTTGAACATATTACAAAGTTATTTCAGTGCTACCCATTACATAGGAAAGATATGTAAACATGCAAATTAGTTACATAATGTTTTATGACCTTGGTATACTTGAAACACAAAATGTGTGAAAATTTAAAACTGTTGCAACTGTAGTCATATGTTAATTAAAAACAATAATTGAAAAATTATTTGTATTCAATAACGAATTATTTTTATCTGAAGATATATTAATATCAATGTCTTGACTATAATGTGTACTGATTTTAATGTCTGCATGTGTACCCTATTAATATTAAAATAGCAACAGGTTAAACGCAATTCAAAACATTTCTCTGAAATTGGCGTTTTGATGACCTTTTGTATGTTTACGTTTTCCATTTGCGGATATTTCTAGGTGATGTGCAATCAGTGTCAATTGCAGTGAAATGCATTATTGTATTGTCGGATTTTTTAAAAAGTTTTGTTTAACAAACTGTTGAGGAAAGTATGGAGAAAAATATGATGAAAAATAGCGTTGCATGACATGTTTTTGTCAAGCATTGATTTTGAAATGTGTAAAAATACCTTCATGAAACTTGCATGAGGGATTTTTATCTCATAATAAAATGTGAATAACTGGTGTGTTTATCATTGAGAAAGTTTGACTATTGCTAATGGACAACCAATAGCTGTAGGCTATTTTGACCTTTTGAACCTATTGCAACATCAAAGCTGCTGTGCACGTGATTCAATATTTGCATATTAGCAGAGAGTGTGTAGAAATGTACTACAAATAGAAAAGCCAAATTGCTGTAGCGTAGTTCGTCTTGAGCACAGTTGTCTCGAGTCCCTCCAACATATTACACCTGGATTTCCAAGCTAAAACTATCATTCAAGTACCTACTGAAAGAACATCGCATTATAGCTGCTAATGAAACAAGGTATTGTAGTCTTTATTATATATTATAGTGCATACAACATAGAACATACAATCTTACAATTGTAATGTTGCAATCGTCAAAGGCTTTTAAACGATAAAAGCAATTTACTTCTGTCTTGCTTCTGGAAGTACAAGTCTTTCTCGTTCTCTTTCATTCCCTTTACATGTAGTGCAGTCACATGCAGTTGGTTGGTAATAGTCTATCGGTCGTTGCAGTCCATCAGCACAATCCAAATAAATCACCTTCTTGTCACTCTTGATTGGGGTGCAACACTTACAAATGCTTGCAAAGTCGTGTTGGACTATGGGAACGTTTTGAATTAAATACTATAATGTTGGGAAATTGAGCAATATTAGGGGCTATTTATCTGATAGGAAATACCTGAAGAATATATAGAGTGTGATTCGCATCCTCCTGAGCAAAATGTCAAGTCAGGAATTTCTTTTTTATTACTGCATCTAGTATTGGCAACGAACAGCTCAAAAAGTCCAATTGTTTCTTCTAGTGGCATGTTCTTTGCTGCACAACGCTTTGGCGGCTTTGTCGGCTTTTTCTCTGGCTCTGCAAATGGACATTTCTATATTAGAGTTGTGATTTTGAAGAATGCTGTACACAATTTATACTTGACATGTTTGCTAACCAATAGTTGTTGGAGGTGGTCGAGTCTGGGTTTTGGTACATACTTCACAACATCCTGACTCGTCTGGTAGTTTCTATAATTTGATTATTGAGAATGTTAATAATTACTCTAAGAGCGCAGTTATTCTCGTGAAAATTTTCAGTACTTTAATGCAATCTTCTGGTAATTGGGGACAAGGCAGCTTGGTGTATAGCACTTGAATTTGGTCATTAGGTTTTTGACATTCAGCAGAATAGCATGACCGTGTTGATGAATTCCACGTTTGTCCAATCTAAATTGCGTTTAAATGGTATTTAATTAGTTGTTTAATTAAAATATATAGTGTCATTTAAAAACCTCGTAGATGACGCCGTCCTCTACGCAGGATGTTGTCTGACATTTTCCGCAACATTCTGGTGAAGCTTCAGATGGTTCCACATATGTAGAGCCCTGAGTGAATTTAAACAAAGTGGATGAATATTTGAATGCATTGCGAAATAACTTATGTAACTTACAAGTGCACAATCGGTGGGGCATTGTGTATTTAATTCTATTTTATGTACAACTCCATCCGCTGACTTCTCGCAAGAGTAGTGTTTACACTTGTCAGTAGTGGAATTCCATTTGTCACCAACCTTCACATGAAATGAAATTAACATACGTGCAATAACTTAACATAATAAGATATTTTAAATACAATTGACTACTACATTACCGTATAGTTTTGATCTCCATATTTGCACATGGTACGTGTTATTTGGGGGCAGCACTCGTTGGCAATATGCTCAGTAACCAGAACATAGTCCTACAAAGTTAGTCCAATAAGTTATAAATATCAAATTATGAATGGAAAGTATTTATATAGTTTATTAATACTCCAAAGATAATATTGGGATTTCCATTAAGTTTTTAATATTGTATCCATATACTTACATTTTGGTCATCATTTTTGTCAATGTCTTGGCAAAGTGTTGAGGTACACCGAAATCCATTCTTTCCTTCGCATGTACACTTTTTGCACAAGCCATCAGACCAGCTTTCACCATTCTAAATACATTTTTATCGATTTTACTAAATGTCATTTAACAATATAGATGCTATTAAATACCAGCATAATCAATCACCTGATACATAGTTGGATGTGTTGCAAGTTGGTTACTCTTCTCTTCTTTACCATCAACAACTTCAAATTCATGATAATAGAAGCATGCATTTGGTGGTGGAACTGTGAAGTAAATTAGTACCAATTGTTAAAAACTTTAATTTTCCCATTACTATACACTATACGAATTTTTACATACGGCATTCAAATTCTGGACAACATGTGTATTTGGAATATTCCTTCTCATGTAAAGTGTGATCTTGGGGACATTTGGGGCTTTTCGGACACTTGTTAGGGTTGCAAGTTGGTCGTGATACATTGCAGCATCCTTCTTGTTGTATCAGGACTTCCTGTCCAACTTCCAATTCAATGTATCGTTGAGGTGGACAAAGGAATGGATCACATTCTGTCAACAAGAGGACATTTTACCATCATCTTTTCCTGATTGTTTCCGTGGATTTTGTATTTTATTTTACCGCAAACATATTCAGGACAATCCTCGTCACCATTAGTAACCTGTTTCAAAACTTCACCCATTTCGCATTGAGGCAGTTCTACTAGTGGGCATGGCTTCACTGGTTCTGGAACTGATATTTTCAAGAAAATATGTTCAATATAATTCTCATCTAATGCAAGTAATTAATTTTAGTGTAATACACATGCACTGCTTTCTTACCACATGTGTATTTATTACAACAAGTGACATTAGTTGCATAATTTGTTTGCAAGTACTCCTTGGGGCGACAGATGGGTCTTTCAGGGCATGTCTGTTTAAGGCATTCAATGCTCTTCTCGGTATTACACTTGCACGTTGTGCAGGTGTCAGGATGCCATGTTTCGCCAGTCTGAATAAAGGGGCTTGTAATTCACATGCAGTGCATATTAATGTAGCAAATTTGAGACTTAACTTACCTTATGGCCCTCCTCATCACAAGTTGCTATAAACAAGAATGTGTATAATGTAGTTTCAATCAAGACATTTTTTCAATGCAAATATGTACTGATCTATGAATAATTATAATATTGACAATATTGCATTGGGGAATAATACAGGATTTGTTCCAATCTGAAGATTGTAGATTATAGATAGAATTCAAATTCAAAATTAATATTCAACACCTACATTTCAGTATTATTTGTGGGTCAGGTAATCTTTGCATTGAAACAGTAACTTGCAAGAGCTGTCATATTCGGTTGCATGCATCTCTTACCACAATCACGAGGATCAACACACAACCCAACTTCATTGAAAACTTTTCCTCCTTTACAAAAGCAACCATCCACTGGTGCATTGTCGCAGAAGTCTGGTTTTGGAGTAGCGTTTACAATGTGTGTACAACGTGTTGGACATGCAGAACCGCACTGGTCGAAGTACATTCCTTCAGGACACTCGAAATCTAAAAGAAACCCAATATTGTTAGAATATTATTTTTTTTTTTACATTCAATCTCGCAGGAAACTGTTGTTTTGAAACAATATTTACCACAAAGCTCTGAACTCCTCCAATCTTGAATGCATATGCCAGCAGTGGCACATCTTCTCGCATATTCTGTTAAGGCCCTACAAACTGAGTGAGGTGGATCTTCACTGTG
Source organism: Glomeris marginata (assembly GCA_034696005.1). Taxonomy (NCBI): domain Eukaryota; kingdom Metazoa; phylum Arthropoda; class Diplopoda; order Glomerida; family Glomeridae; genus Glomeris; species Glomeris marginata. Next base: position 1,487 of record JAQFZQ010003052.1, on the reverse strand, counting down.
GCAAACATCAAATTCGCAGGCTTTTATCAATGGTTGTGGATCAATAACGTAGATACAAGCCGCGAATTGCTGGTTTTGAATTAATTCTTGACACCGGTGCAATTGTAGATCGGCACCAGGTTTGCATTCTACTGGGGTTTTTACTTTGCAAACATCATTTTTGCTTTCCATTCCTTCTGGTGGCATTGCCAACCAGCTGAAACCGAAATCGTCAGTATTGTTTGTTATGGCTCCATCTTGTATGCGAATGTCATCGTCTGGATCATGATTACAATTTCCTGCGCGATTTAAATTTTTGCACGTATTAGTGTTTGGAAGTTATCTTTCATTACACAAGTTCAATACATGATATCCATTGCTCCATGCGCTTATGAGCAGGTCTTAGTGCCATGAATTGACTGTTTTATGCAGTTAAGATACAGATCAAGATCAGAATACTGGTTTTACAAAAATCACTCGCATAGCAGCATGTCAAAAATGGAAATCGTGAATTGCTCCCGTAAAGTATTGAAATTAACTCACCACATAGTCCTTCTGTTTGATTGAAATAAATGTCTGATGGTAGGCGGACCTCGAATCCATAATTCAGTTCGAAATATCGTACTTCTAGGAATTCTTCAGGAATTGTGAATGTAACACTTCGACCAGGAATGCTTTCTATATGAATTCCATCAGATTCAAGTGGGAAATGGTGTGGATACAGTTGAACACCATCAAATGTAACCTAAGGATTAAATGATAAAACTGAAATTAGATATTGTTAAATACAGGAGTTAAATGTTAAGACAAACAAATAATTGTAATACCGATTCGTTCACCCGGAAGTAAGCGTAATGTCCCTTATAAAGCACCATAATGGCAACCGTGCAAGTTGTCATAGGTTCTTCAAAGCAATCTTCATTTGTTGCATATACTTCAAATGAGAAATTTGTTTGCTGTGGCTCCTGCGACTTGGGTCTGGCAAGTACATAAGTGCAGTTTCCTTGGAATGGGAAGTACTTGCCATCGAAACCATAGTAATGGGGATCTCCATAACCTTTGCACACACCTGTTCAATTTAAGTATTTATAAAAGAATGTAATTCTGTTTTCACTAATAGCTTATTTGTTGGCACTTTTTTAGTAAAGTAACAAAGGCTTACAATCGCAACATTTGGTAGCTTCAACACATTTGTCGCCTTTTCTGATGAGACCATCCGGACAGAAACACCCTGCCACACATTTTTTGTGATCGCATGAACTGGACTGATTCTGTTTTATATCTTCACATGTTGGTTCGCAGCTTGGGCCACAGTCTTTCCACTCTAGATTTGGTGGGCATGATGAATCTGCGAAAATAATGTTCCAAGTTTGTATTCCGGGTTGTCTTGTATGGGTTTAAGGCGGAAGGAGGCTCAGCGAACCATGCACCGCAGCCTCCACTGTAGCAGTTACTTTTAAAATCGGCCACGTCCAGCAAACATCAACAACAAACTCAGAAAAATTACA
>JAQFZQ010003051.1:0-11792 GCA_034696005.1 Glomeris marginata | reverse complement strand
CTAACACCCTTTTCAGAAAAGCAAAAAATCGTATTTCCCCACCCTAAAAACGTCAAGCGTGCATTCTCGCCTTAATGAAAAAGTTAGTATGTTATTATTAATGTAACCAACTGTTCCTTAGCACATTCATTGCAATAAATTAAAATGGTTTAAGTTTAAACTCTTATAATTAAATCCAGTCCAACCCCATAATTTGTACCTCCATAACTTGAACTTTCGATAACTTGAATTCTGCAACTTGAATTTTTCGATATATTGAACAAAATTTGTTCTCCATTCACAAAAAACTTCCATAAGTTGAACAATTATTTCAAAATACTCTCTATATATGAGGGTGAGTCAAATGAAAACCGAACACCCATTGTCACTTTGTCGCGGGTGTATGTTGACCGTTCGCGGTTCTAAAAAATCCGGTCAACTTTAACAGGTGGTCAATATATTTTAAAAATGCATAGAATATGAATGTATAGGTCAGAAAATGTGCTAGAAACCAATATAGTGTGTTGCTGTTTTTGAACCGTGTTTTGAGTGAGCTTTGTGACGTGCTCCACCTCCAACCGCTCTAGCTCTGAAAATCTGGGATTTGGACATTTTTTGATCAAAGGATTTTTGGCTTTTCTTCGGCTTCTGGCTTTAGCTTTTTGCTTTTTGATTCGGTAACAATGGCCAGACAGACCATGAATGGTGGTTGGGTTGGCGTGCCGGATGGCAGGTGTCACGAAGAAGGATTAAACACGCTCCTCCCGTGAATAATTCAATTTGGTGGCATCGGTTGCCCCGGCAACCCTCACCTCCACCTCATCCATCTTTCCCCTTCATACGGCCATTTCATTATTCTCGTTATTATCATTACTATCCTCAACCTTGTTATCCTGAATCTGATTGTCTTGTCCGCAGAGTCCCGCGATTGTCGGAGGAGGACAGCGTAGACCTACGGCGCAATGCCCGAGATTCGGCAACACGGCCAACATCTTGATCCCTCACGAGGTGGAGAAGGAGATAGAAGTACCTGTGTTGGACCTACCCATGCCCCAACAAGGGCACGAAGGCTTCCATTGCATCTTGGAGATAGAAGGAGCCAAAGCGGAAGTGAAGGCGCGCATCGAAGGAGATAAAGTCATATGCGAGCAGCGAATGGTAAGTACTACATTCGAACAAGTTTCATTTGAACAAAGTTATAGTTGGCAGACTGTTTGCACATTGGAACGTAGACCACGAAAAATAGTCCCTTTTCGGGAATATTTGCCAGGATGGCTCTTGCATGGAACAAGGAGCGTAGAGATACATCTCCAAGTAACAAGGCTCCCCTATCCCTTAACATCTGCCAACTATGACTGATTTTGACTATAGTTGCCAAAGCACATTGATACGTTCAACATTTTCGCTAACCGAAAGTGTTTTCCAACTTCGCGTAAGTTTAGTTTGAGGGTACGTTAGAAAACACTGTCAGTTCACCTTTAAAATATACGTAGCAATGGCAAAATAGTTGTAAAAAGAAAAGGGGAGTAAATGGAGTCGATAAAAAGGGGCGGGGACGTGAATTTGTATCGGTTAGATGGTATAAGATGGAGCGCCGTTGATGTTGTAAGGACTGGCGTAATGGCGGGCGGGGGCGCTGCGGTCTCCCGGGTCATCTTACGGCTCGTGTTTGCGGGGGTTTTCGGGGTTTTGTCGGTGGCTGTTGGGGCAATTTCCGGTCTTGGTGGAAATGAAGTCTGAGTTACGACTCCCCAGGTGGCGTCGTTCAGGCGTAGTCAAGTGATTCGGGGGCGTGATTGAAGTAGACGCCATCGTGCTCACGTGACCAAAAACTCGAAAACACAGTATAACACTTTTCTTTTCACGGCTTGCCTCCTTTGCAAAACGTCACACACACTTTCAACCGTTTTTTACTCCATTGACAAGCGAGCCATAAGGGGCTGTCCATATTTTATGTGCTGGGAAGAAGCCGAGAAACCGCTCAATTGAAATTTCTTCACGTTAACAAATTTCATTCGTATTGGGGCACTTACAAGTGCGCGAAAATATTATTACGCAAAAAATAACCAGTTATACAGTAACTTTACCAGTATAGTAGTCTGTATTAGGAATATAAATGCAAAATATATGTACATTTAATAATAAGCATTAATGTTTTCACATTAATTAAGTTTTCTTTAAACTCTTTATTCATGATGGTTTTTTAATGAATATTTTTTCCTAATAAGTAATAAACCTCATTAATATTTTCTAATATGTATTATAAAGCAAATGTTTTAATATACACTTGAATTCCCCGTTTCCAAATTATTTAAAAACTTATTTTTCGCTGTTGAAATTAGCATTTCTCAGTTTTCAAGTTGTACGTATTAAGTTTTCTAAATTTCTGATTAAAATCAAAGTAATTATCAAGTTGAATAAAATAAATTTCCATATTTTTAAACAACTTATTTCTATAATATGTTTAAATTGTTATAACTTCATTTCATTTCCTATTTTAAATATGTACTTGTAGAAATATAAACATATGAGTATTATATTATTACTACTACATTATTTATTTTTATTTCGTAAGATATCTGTAAATTTGACTGTTTTTGTAACTTTAATAATGTAAACCAGAACTTTACTAATATAAACCAGACTTTTTCACACATTTCCCCTTTTTTCAAAGCAATATACTGCCGCAATAAATTCTCTAAATATCAGAAATAATAATACCTCAAACGTCTGTCTGTGAAAAAGATAACGTATAAATAAATACCAAATACAATTGCCCAATTTGAAAATTAACTGTGATAAGAAGAGGACAATTTTTAGTTTTTATTTAATTTCAAATTAGGGAGTTTGTTGCATACGTTCTTATGAACGATCCCTAGCCGGATTTTTCAATAAATTCTTGGCTCGGAATTCGGAAAAAATGTCAGGTATTTTTTCTTTTCTTTTTCTCATTCCCTTCTATTCCTACTAATATTTCTGGCCTCATTTTGACGGAGCAGCTTTAATGGGTTTTATCGGAAGTTTTCGCTTTCACTTGGCCTCCAAATTAGCGACATAAATAACGTCAGAAATCTGAAAAGAGATTTTTGAAGGAAGAAGAAGTTTGGGGGGGGGGGTGTGGAAAAAAAGGGACCAATAATGCGTAATGTAGACGCACGTCAGCATTGATTTGCCGCAAAACGCCAAATAAGAAAAGAAAGTGGCAAACAAAAGAAACCAAAAATTCCAAGGCATTTTCACTGGCATATAATTGAGAGAAGAAACGATTTTTCCACTTATATGTCTGCTTGTGTCGTAAATCGAGGTTGGTAATCAATCACTTGTCGTTAATGACCCTCACATATTTTTTTCCTATCCGTACAAGCCCCTCCCTTAATGCGAAATCTTTATTCAATGCCCCCCTTTTAACATTTTTAATGCGGCTTCATCTGAATATTTCTAATATTTTCCCTCCATTTACAAGATCTATTGCCATATACGTATATACAGTAAAACTTGTGTATGTTGATCACTCGTGGTTCCAAAACAATCCGGTCAACTTTAACAGGTGGTCAACATGTTAAAAAATGCGTAGAAAATGAATGTAGGGCTCTTTACTACTAGTATGTAATAATAACACACTGAAAATATCAGCCAGAATTAAAATTATACAGTAATACAGTGCTGGGTTAATAAAACGCCATTCCGGGGAAATTTCGGAGTCCAACGTGAGGACAATTGGCCGATGACGTCACAAAGTACCCCTATGAACAGGAATTGCAAAAGGTGGTCTTCCATGGTGTCAAATTACAGGGCAGTTTACACAGTAGACAGTTTCCACCATAGACAGGTTTCCACCATAGACAGGTTTCCACCATAGACAGGTTTCCACCATAGACAGGTTTCCACCATAGACAGGTTTTCACCATAGACAGGTGTCCATTATATAGTGATTCCCAGCCAAGCCGTAGACTAAGTAGGCGGAGCTTGCGCCTGACTGCAGCCAATGGTATCGAGTAGTAGGCCTACTTTATCGTTTTCCGTAATTACTGGGAGCTTTATTGTGCAATGCCAAACGGTTTTAATACTGCTACACATTACGATTGATGTTTACAAATGATACGAAACCGTAATTCGGTTTGTATCGATCGGTATCGGTATCGAAGCTCCGCCCTTGCTTCGCCTCTTTAGTCTGCGGTTCGGCTGGGAATCACTATAGACAGTTTCCACCATTGACAGGTTTCTCTGTAAATGCAACCACGAGGGATAATACACAATGTGATTATAGTTTTAAAAATGTAAATTGAAATGTAATATTAATACCATTTGACTTGTTGTTTGTACTAAATATACATGTCGGCCATTTTGGAATTTTGTGTAAAATGTTTTTCTGTAACCTTTCTTTTGAAAACTGCTTTTCTATTGGTTCACATTCAACATTTCAACGTGGTGCAGATTTGCAAAAGTGCTCCTAAAACTCGATTTTGATTTTTATCGACTTCACGTTCCTCTTTTTCCTTTCTGCACTTAACAAAAATATATATATATACATTGTATAGAAGTTGACCCTTTTTTATACCGAAAAAAATAGCCCTACCCTGTGTGTAATTTTTTGTTTCCAGTTCACTTTTTTTTCAAAAACCAAACCGTCGTTTTTCGCCATTTGTCAAAACCAACAAAGCGAAACGGGCGAAAAATGGGTGAAAAATATCACATGTCGTTTATTAATGTTGATGATAAATTAATCATGATTAATTCCCATCTATATATTTCAACTCTTCATTTACATTCGTATCACTCCTTTTTTTAAACCCCCATCATCTCTAACCATCCTTAAGTAATGTGAATTAATGATTGGAATTCAACAAACCGGTTTTTAGGATGGAATACCGAGAAAAAACGAGGGAAAAACGCACACAGTGTGACCTGATTCATTCATTTTATCCCCATGTCCCCCTAACGTCCATTAATGGATGTCAAGTGAAGCGAAGCAACTCGCATTTTTCCTTCTTGTATCTTATTTAGTAAGATATTTTTTCTTTCCTATTTCAGTCAATTTCAGTATATAAGAAACTGTGTTGCCAAATCCAGTAAATGAAATGTACTACTTTATATTCCTTTTCATTCGTTGGGGGGCTGTCTATAAATGATGTTAGCAGGAGGGGATATTGACACTTCGGCGCGTAGGTCTTCTAGCATAAGTCAACCTCCTAAATTAATTGTCCCTTGAAGAGAACTATACTTAAAGCTGAACTGACACGGTATTGTAAAACCCCATGGTATTCGGACTGTAGAAAGAAAGATTAAAATTAAAACTATGAGTTCATTTCTTTTCTTTTTTAAAAATTTATTAAAAGTGTTTTTGGGTCTGTGTGGAGAGACTAGGAGGGAGAAAATTCTAGTATGGAGAGTTTGTTCTAGCACATGCAGTGGGGAAGCCACTTGTATATAGCCAGAGTAGGCATTTAGCACGTTTTGGTGCAAGTGGCATGCCATACGCACCATCCCGGATGTAAATTTCGATGGTGTTAGGACTTTTGAATTTTTATTTATAAAACGAATCGGTGGAAAAATTAGAAAAAAATTGCACATATGCAAATACATGTTGTTCATGCGTAGGAAATTTTTCAGAGAAATCGGTTGCAAGAAATTTACTCTGTCACTTCACCTTTAAGGGTTTTTTGTATGCATTGAAAATGGCGGATTGCGGAGATAGAAAAAAGGGAAGGAAAAAGCACTTGTATCTGGTGCAGGACGTAAATTCCAAACATAAATATTTCAAGTGTGCATGTGTGTGCTTGTTGCTTCTTTGTGGAAATGTTATTTGCCCCCCTCCCCCATTTTTTTACCCCTCGAAATGACAAATTTGAAATTTCTCGATTGCAGTACACGTACCAGTTGCAAGTTGGAGAATTGAAAGTCAACTTGACTGTAGTCTGGAATGGAGATCATCACATCGATACCACAGAAGGTAATTGTCATTTCCATTTCAATCTATCACATGTCTTACTTTTTTTTAAAGGGGGTGGGGTTTACTAAAATAGAAAACTCTGATACAATCAATATTTCCTTTTCTGATATTTTGAATTCCCATTCGATATTTTGAGAATTACATTTGCAAGTTTCATTCAGCATTTACAATTACGTTTGTATATCGATTTACCCCTATTTTCTGAAACCAACTATATACTTACTTTTCCCGAGATTTCCAACTGTACTATTACAGTTTATTGAAACGTAATGAATTGGAACATTTATTACTCCATTACTTGTTTCTTACAAAAAAATAAAATGACTTGAGAAGAACAAATTATTCTTTGGAAGAAGGAAGAGAAGAAGAAAGTTATTGCACTTCTTATAGGGTGAAGTAGCAGTTTCTTCCGCTTGGGGGCACTTTGTAATCTCCAAGATGGCCGCCGAAACCCGAGAAATCGTTTCTACTGCGTAACTTCAATGAAAAAGGGTTTTATAGCATCAAAACTTGGTATATAGAAAGAAGGGAAAAAACAGATTCAAAATGAACTTCTCTTTCGGAATCTCTTTTTCGCTAACATCAATCTACGCTGTTCCAGGCAAAGTTTGGCTCCGCGTCACACTGGCACATGTTAACCCAGTGAATATTTAACTTACACATTTCCCTATTAGCGAATATTAATTCTACTTTAAATTGTTCATTTCATTGTAATTTTTTACTATAATACTGTTTTAATCCATTTGTAACGCGTAAGCTTATCGCGCCGTTACGGGGATCTTACGGCTACGGGATAAAAGCCAGGGACTCGTATGTTAACCTGAAGATGACCCATTGAAGGTGGAAACATGTAACGTAATTAAACATAATTAATAAGTTAAATAAAATATGATAGAAAATATGGGGAAGATCAAACGTGACGCGGAGATGATGTCCGATGACTTCGCGATGAAGCGCTGCGTGTTGATGCGAAGTGTTCAAGCACTTATGGAACAGCATGTTCAATAAGAATTGATTGTTCCTTTGCAGTTATCCTGTACAAATGCCGGATTTTGGGAAGTCACCATCTTCGCGATGACTGCAGCCTTTGCACGATTCAGCACCGAAAGTATGGATGCGGATGGTGTAACAACGCTTGTTCCTATAGACTTTCATGCCCATCACCTCCATCAGACACATGCCCAGAACCCAGAATAGATGTGGTAAGTTCAGTTTTTATCACTAATAGTTAACATAATCTAACCTAACCTAGCCTAACCGAATCATCAGTTTGTCATTTATAAAGTCGGCCATCTTGGATTTTATAGTCGGTTGTCTTATTATAAAGTCGGCCATCTTGGATCGTCATCTTAGGTTTTACAAAGGCAGCCATCTTGGGTCTTGTTAAATCAGTTATCTTGGTTTTGATAAAATTAGTCATCTTAGATTTTAGCAAATCAGCCATCTTGAATTTCATTAGATCAGCCATCTTGAATTTTATGAAATCAGTAATCTTGCATTTTATAAATTAAATTTACATGTCGCATTTTATAATGTCGGCCATCTTGCTTTTTATAAAATCTTCCATCTTGAATTTTGTGAAAAAACTCGGCCATCTTGCATTATATAAATTACATTTGCCATGTTGCTTTTTATGAAGTCGGCCATCTTAGATTTTATACAGTCAGTCGGCCATCTTACATTGTAATTTGTTTAATATGAAGTCGGCCATCTTTGATTTTATGAAGTCAGCCATCTTGTCTTTGTTTTAACTTGATTCCAAGCTTATAGCCCAGACGATTGCCAGCCATCGATTGTCGGCCATTTTATGATGCATCATGCTGATAAATGAGGGAGTTAAAAAATCATGTAAAGTAGCCAATGGGTGGACAGATGGACAAGTCGGTCACCTTCATGATAAATGACCATGATGCGTTTGCGCAATTGCACTCCTGTCACTCCATACTTCCCAAAAAAGGGCGTGGCTCCAGCTACTTTACCCACTTTACCCCCATATATGTGCCACAATTAACCCATATACCCCCGTAGTTTTGAATTTAACCGCGGTGACGTCACTGCCATCTATCTTTGATTCGGGGAAACGCCCCTTGGGGTAGGTGAGTGGGAGGGGCTAGCATCCGGTGTGTCGTCGAAAACGTCAACGTTATTAATTCAAAAAATGGCGGCCATCTTTAAAGTGACGAATTACTGCAGATGACACGATTAGCATTGCAAATTACAGGGAGAATTCAATATTGATGTCATCATCATTACTGAAATAATTGGGTGTTTACTTCATTCTGGAAACATTATTAATTTATGGTTGTAATGTTAAAGTGATTATTATCTAAAATGAGTTCGTGTTCCAATTGTTCTAATATTTTAGGGGTTTTTAATGTTTGTTATAGTATTTTAAATGAAATATTAATTGCAGCGTCATTGTAATTTATTAAATGGCATAATTAATGCGAAATTTGCAAATTGGGTGTAATGCAGTTGAAGAAGGAAAGAAGGGTGATGAGCTTTTATTGTAATTATGGTGTGGGTTGAAAGGGGGAAACAAAAAGTGCTCCTGGTTTTATATCATCCTCTTCGTATTTTATTAAACAATTTATTGCAGCTGTAAATTTTGTCTGATAAAAATCAATATCATATCTCCCACTAAATTTCTTTTATTACTTATCTACTAAATTCTGTCCCACGCACTTCAAAGTAATCATCAAAGTGCCAATTGTACTTTTTCCCCCCGCAAAAAAGCGACATACTTCAACTCCGAATACAGAATTTATCCTTATTTTTCTAATAATCAAACTCCATGTAACCAATTGAAGAAGTGCTATTATAGGATTATAGGAGTGATAAATGCAAATATTAGTTCCAAAAATGTTCTGTAGGTGGTGCCACTGCATCCAACAAAATGTTGCGCATCACTCGGATCGCGATAATTAATACAATTATTCACCAATTTCAAGTATGTTTTCACCAATGTGCTCAGAATGCTGTCGGCTCTCTTTCACTAATTTAAACTACCCACCTAGCGCAAAAATTGGCCGAGTTAGAATTCATGTGACCTTGAAGGAACGTTCCAAGGTCATCGGCACCGCCATACATGAATGTCCCCCTGCCATGTTACAGAGACAAATGTCATCATGTTTGTTGTCTGTCACTTCCTGTCCAAGTTATTAACGATTTCCACAGACGTTTGAACCACCCTGTATACTTAAAGGTGAACTGACAGGGTGGGAAAAGTGGACTATGTTCAGTGCCTCTAGTGCCGTTTCTGGCCAATCATTGACAGACTAATTGGCGGGTAGTTCAAAATTACTCAATGGCACGGTTGGTCATGGTCCACTTTTCCCGCCCTGTCAGTTCACCTTTAAAAATATCCAGGGGCTGTTCCAAAATGATTTTGTTTGCGCTGCACGCTCCGACTTCTGGTTTCCCCTGTAATTTCCTCCGTAGTTACAGGGTGAACGTGTACTTTAAAAGGTTGATTCGGAGCAGTTTGGGTGGTGGAATTGCATTGTGGGTGTAGTGTTTTAGAGGGGTAATGATTGGAAATTTGCCTTTCCGCTTCTTTATTGTTGGGGGCTTCGCTGCCATTGTAATAACCCTTTGAGTGCGTTGTTTTGTGACATTGCGGAAGTGCAGGAATCGGATTCGGATATCGGATAAATGTGTGTGTGTATATAGTATATTGGGTGCAAAGATAAAAGAAGGGATTTGCATGGGATGCGAAACAAGTTTGTGCGGTTTAATCAGTGGAAAATGGCGTCGGTTTTGCGTATGCAAGTCACACTCACTGCTATTCTGCATTTCCATTTTTGCTCTCCTCACGCGTGCCATACCACCTATATATGCAGTTGCATCGATCCATGCTCGTATCCATTGCAATCTCCTCATGCCTAATGGTGACAAATTAGCATCCAGTTCCGCACTTAATTCAAACTCGGTATACACTAATGTTGTCCCAATTAATTCAAGTGCATAAATTTCTACAATACTGTACATACATATATTTCAATTTGTTGTACAGTTGTTATTCTTGTTACAAATTTGTTAAAGCTCTTTGTTTCATTTGTGATTTGTACTAGTACATTTATACTGCATTTTATTTGACTACGTTTGTGCTATTTTACTACATTGAATTTAAAGGTGAACTGACATGGTATTGTAACACCCTATGATATTCGGACTGTAGAAAGAATGATTAAAATTAAAACTATGAGTTCATTTCTTTTATTTTTTAAAATTTTATTTAAAATGTTTTAACAGATTGAAGTTTGTGTGTTTTGGACCTGTGCATAGAGGCTGTGATTGGAAAAATTCTAGTATGGAGAGTTTGTTCTTGCATATGCAGTGGGAAAGCCACCTGTATATAGCCAGTAGCCATTTATAGCACGTTTTGGTGCAAGTGGCATGCCATACGCACTGTCCCGGATGTAAATTTTAACAGTGTGAGGACTCTTTAATTTTTATTTAATAAACGAATCGGTGGAAAAATTAGAAAAAAATTTCACATATGCAAATACATGTTGTTGATGCGTAGGAAAATTTTCAGAGAAATAGGTTGCAATAAATTTATCCTGTCAGTTCACCTTTAATATTTTATCAACTTATCTTTTCCATTTGATTAATTATTTCATTTCCAAATCTTGTCTGTTGCAATTGCGCATTTGAATGTTGCATTCCTAATACTTTAACCTTTATTCTAAATCATTACTTATTAATATATCTGCAGTGTTTTCATCTTCTTTCTAGTTTCATATTAATCTTTTTATACTGACTGACGTGCTTTTGTTTTGGTTTCTCAACTCGGAAATTTCATTTCACTGCTTTGCGGTATCCGAGGCCTAAAAAAATATTTCTGAGTATTTCACATTAGTTATTAATTGCGAATACATTGAATTTGTACCATGTACTTTATTTCTTGCTGAATCTGGATTTGTTTTCCCTTTTCAAAATGTCTTTTTACTTTTCCTGGAAGATATTTCTCGGCTTTCCGCGCGAACCGTTGCGTTTTTTACCCCGTTCCCTTACTCATTAATTACTCTTCATTTGCCTTTTTTGACAATGTAATCACATTAATATCAACTACTCTACTTATTCTTCCCCGTTCTTACTTGCAATATTTCTACTCCATTACATTTTAATCACGCAATTACAATCCGGCCGTGTTGACGCGTAGCGCAAAACTCAATCATTCCAGGCATTCTTTTACTTTGCTTTAATGTATACTTAATACAATTAATAAAAACGATTGTTTTGTTGTTTTTGAACCAACAGATCAGACCTCTGAGTGCCCCGATAGAAGGTGGAACCCTCGTGACCATCGAAGGAGGGAATCTCGGAAGCCGCGTGGAAGATATCCGAAGGAATGTGACCATCGGTGATATTCCATGCGAATTGGTCGATTACAACGTTTCAGTCAGGTAATTGATTTCCAATCGATCTCACTATTTATTGATCTCGGTGTGTTTACATGCCCCTTCCATTTGCAGGATTGTTTGCCGGGCCGGTCCGAGCCCCGGCGGTGAAATCAACGCTGCGCTTAAAGTGGGCAATCGAAGGAATTACACAGTTTCAACTGAGAAGTTCTCCTACAAAGTAAGTAGCACTATTTTTACTTTATTCTTTGATTCATTAAAGGTGAACTGACAAGGTTTTGTAACGTACCTGGAAAGTGTGTAATTCCATAGAATTGATGCCAATAAAACGATTGGCGCAGACAAAACTTTTTTAAAAATTTCTTACCAAAAGTTACGAGTAGTTAAAGAGGGCGTCACCGCGCTGGTGTCACAGTGTCCTATGAAACTAAATAATTCATATCTGTGACAATAATGCTTCAAATGGCCTCAAATTTTCAGACAATGTTCCTAAATTA
>JAQFZQ010003050.1:0-11793 GCA_034696005.1 Glomeris marginata | reverse complement strand
TGACGTCAGATGTAAAGATGGCGGCTAAAACGTTCCATCGTTCCATTCGCGCATATGGACAGGTTCCAAGCTGGGCTTGGAGCTCCTGTCACAGTTTATAACTCCTTGATCTGCTCATGTGCACTTTGAGGACTTTCGAACACACAATCAGGGCGTTCGAAAATGTAGAATTTTTATCTTGCAAGATAGGCAGGTATTATGAATTAGGGAAATTATGCACACATTCTAAAGAATAAGAGTTAGCAATTGGCATTTTAGCAGGGATGTATACGATTGCCTGTATACATAGTGCATGAGACTTCACCTTGAATACTGTTTACATGAACGAGTGCCATTATAAAAAAGTTTAATAGGCAATTTAGAAAACGGCTAATAAACTAACACGCAAGATGCGGGGCTTCACGTGCCAGGAGCATTTCACGAGTTTTAAAGCTGCTTTTACTGGAGCGGTGTACGATTCAGAGAGATACGATTAAGGTTTTCAAATAAATTAAAAATATTAATCAGAAAGGCCAGATAATTTCTCCATTTCCCCGAGGAAATTAAGATAAGGGGACAGTTTCAAAATGATGAAACGCAGACTCCAACTCATGATGTATGTAGCAATACTTCTTGCAGGAAGATTTAGTTAGATAGCTGTAGGTAAATCTAAAAGAAAGCGTTGGTCTAAATCGTGACAGGGACAAATAAAATGCGCTAAAAGACTGGTTGTTATTACCCGATCTATTGTAATGAATTGACAAATGTCCTATTGGAACCCCATAAACAAACAAGGTGCAGTACTAAACAAAATTGATGTGGTACAGAGACCGTGCAAGCTGTGCTCCGAGACAAACTATGTAACATGCCTTGAAAAATAAATTTGGGTAAGTGCTTTTAGATGAGACTTTTGCTGCGTTATATAATTACAAATATACGGTAATTCCTGGAGGAAATTAAATGTAATTGCTGAAAAGTGTTTGCTAGTCGTAAATTTGATGAAGATATAACATTCACGCGACTAGAGCACCAAAGTTAATTTAATTTTAATCCGTGCAACAACTGATAACTGTGTCTGCAATTAAATTATTTTAGATTTTCTTCACATAAACTCACAACTGTTCAAGTATCACATAAGAATATATTGTACCACGAAATACAATAACATGCTATAGACATGAAAAACTTTGGGTATAAAAATATGTAATGAAATGAGATTATGAAATTCAAACAAAATCAGGATGGCTTCCACGAGGCCACATGTGGAAGAAGGGAGTAGTGACAAGAGTGACTGCAGCGACTCGTGAAACGCGTACAAAAGGAGCCAACAAATAAGTGCATTTGTCATAAAAAGGGGAAGGGGTTGAAAGAGATAGGGCGGAGTTGGCCAATGATAAATCAAACTCCCGTGATGTGAGCCAAGCGACCTATCGACAGATATTACTCCAACATCCGAGGAGATGCACTGTGAGAATCGTATAGATTCTTACCCAGCACTGCACTTTCCCTGATCTCCTGCATATTTCTTAAAAGCAACCTTCACTTCAACGGTATCAGACCAAGGAGTTGATCAGACTTCGCACCCACCAACACGATTCCAAGCTAACGAAAAAATCCTCCGAATTAAATACATGACAAATTCTGCAATGTTTTGGATACTAGTCAGAAATATTCGCACGCGAAAAATGATCTCGCAAAGTTTGCATAGTCCCTGTTATTACACTTCATATGCACAACGCATTTCAGCATTAATTTCAGCCATAGCTGGAAGTATTCATATTACAAATCTATAGTGTATCCTGGTGTTCTTGAAAATATATTTGACAATAACTGTCAAAATGTGGTTATGTCAGCAGGTACGTCGAACAGTTATATAAATTCAAACCCTGTTGTAGCGAATGAATAGCTAGTATTTCTTAGAACCTGTAGGTATATATACAGAGTGTAACGCACCTCAGAGCAAAAAATTTAAGGGGTTGGAGGGGATCTGCTAACAATCACATTGTCTTCGTTATCTACCACCAATATGATTACTAAGGGAGCTATGGGCTTCCGAAGTTAGGTCAAAAATCCCTGAAAGTAGGCAGCCACACAGACACACAGAACCTGCAGGTAAGCTGCACCTTGCATCTACCTAGCTGTCGCCCGAAATCGTGTCTGTGTGGCTACCTACTTTCAGGGATTTTTGATCTAACTTCGGAAGCCCATAGCTCCCTTAGTAATCATATTGGTGGTACATAACGAAGACAATGTGATTGTTAGCAGATCCCCTCCAACCCCTTAAATTGTTTGCTCTGAGGTGCGTTACACCCTGTATAGTGCACTATATCCGAGCTTGAACTAAGATCCGAGGGTGCATGTAATAAAACATCATAGGGGCAGTGACAACCTAATTAATGCAAATAGCATAACAAGATGTCATTTTTATAGATTTGCATTTGTTATGCAGCTAGCTACATATTTATCAGAGAATTATCCACGCAGGGACCGTAATGTGATATATATGTTTGATAAAATAGTACCTAGTTCACTAGAAGTATATAGATAGCAGGCAATCAAACTATGCTGCTTCGGCCATCATTACGGCAGGCAGTCAGTCCCCATACCTAGCCCACTGGGTATAATGACAGGTAAAGTACACCCAGAGGATATCCATGCAGATAGTGATTGCCACAAAAAGAGAAAAGAAGTAAGAGAGATCTATACGATGATACATTTTAGAACGAACCGACATTATCTATAGCTAGCTAAATTCAAAAATTACAGGCTTAATACGCCCTTCAATTCACTATTTTATGGCAGCTAACAGAGTGTATTGCATACGAGAAACAGGGATTTAGTGTTATTGGCCTGTTAATTTGTTATTGTACTATTTTCGATGAAATGTCAATATAATCGTATTTAGTAATTTCCGATGTGTATGTAGGGTATATGTAGGACACATTTCTGGTAAACCACTGACAATAAAAAATACAGTAATGCCAAGTAGTTCCTCACAGTACATGCATATATGCGTGTCTACTACAATTGGAACAGAAATGTACTATTATTCCTTTGATACACCCTTCAAATATAAAGTAACTCCGTTGGAGTCACTTGCATGGTTACAACAACCATAACCAGACACCAGCCTGTCCATTTCAGCTTCCCACTATGCACCACAATGGATGATGTCAGTGGCAGCCATTTTGAATGTCACTTCAAGTGCGTCTCCATGCCAATTGCAATTGGTGGGTAACAAGAGCTAAATAGCATATTAAAACATTTGCTTGGTTTATTGTCTTTTATTTTAAAATTAATAATTACCATATTAACTGTGCATTCAGCATTGCAATAGCATTGAAACTGTTCAATTCAAGATATGCAATTTTCATTGCTTTACGGCAATACATGGAATGAACAATAAGAACTTAATTCAAAAAATTTTGATAGCGATGTAATTATGGATAGCAATGTTATGAGGATGTAAATTTAAAATATATATAGTAAAATAATATTTTTTGAATTATCCGCACAATTAAGACTACCTAAATGAAAGACAATGATTTTAACATTTTTTCTTAGTAGAATATGATATAATGGACTGTACCCAACATCTTGTCCCACCGCGTATAGCACATTGGTACTTTGCAGCAAGAGATTTATGAAAGCAGATCAATATGAAAGGGTTCAAAACGCGATAATAGCAACCACATCTGTTCCATTAAATTTCATGAAACACTACAAGGGCACAGTAGGTTTTATTCGGAAGTAGTGTGTACAGGACAGATAGCGCCGACATAGTAGTAGTTCATTTATATAAAAAAAAAGGGGAAGAAAAAACATTCCAGGTTTGCTTTGTACAGATTAGCATTCGTGAGGGAAACTGACGTTGTCGTAAAAAAACATAAGAGGTTGCAACGAAGAAAATGAAAGAAGCGGATCGGAATTGCCTTCACAAAGACTCCTGGAAAACGACTTGGATTATTCTATGCAGCCAAGTAGTTTTTCTCGCCAAAAGCATCGCTTTGATGGATCGTTGATCGGTTTCAATTAGTTCAAAGTGCCAGACAACCTCACAAGGTTATGGA
Organism: Glomeris marginata; assembly: GCA_034696005.1. Lineage (NCBI taxonomy): Eukaryota > Metazoa > Arthropoda > Diplopoda > Glomerida > Glomeridae > Glomeris > Glomeris marginata. Next base: position 7,744 of record JAQFZQ010003050.1, on the reverse strand, counting down.
ACTTCAGCCAGCATAGTATAACTCGCAAAACGAATCGAGTAAGCCGAGAGAATATTGCAATGATTTCTCATTCAACTGAATCGATATGCATTATGCGGGTGCATGGAAAAAATCGCAGCCAACATCTTCCATATGTGAAATGTTCAGTTTTCACAAAAATCTCATGTTCATGAAACATGCATGCATGGCACGAGGCAAATGCAAACTGCTTGATCAACATACGTATTGTCATTCATTATTTTTCTACGGAACAAGTCAGCTAAGATTTTAAATTATTAATCTATGAACGGTCTTATTATGCTATTCATAATTTGTCAGCATGTATTATTTAAGGACCTCAAGAATATTTTTTGGTAAAATCTAATTATGCCATATACAAACAAGTATATGTTGACAATGTAAGCCACTGCAATTACGAAGTTGTCAGCAGTAGAAATAAATTGAAGCCGCAATTAATTTCTGGTAAAACGAGGTATAGGTGATTAATTCCATGTCATACACCATAGCGAAATTTAAATTAGATATACAATGGAATTTCGATCTTAGCTATTCACAGTTGTTATATAGGATAGCTTAAATGAAAAGAACATCTAGCTAATTCCAGATCTGTCAATGCATTGATAATTGGATGAATTTGATGAAATCTGAGCGAGTTATACAGAAATGTAGAACACATATGGGAGAAGAGCGAGCAATTTGTTTGTAATTATGATAAAACTGTGTGCATAGTAAGTGCATGCATGTAAATAATATGATGTAAACCACCCTTTCCCCCAATTCCGGCGAAATGTCAATACTTCAGATATTATTGACTTTAGCTACACCCTGTATATTGTAATGGTAGGTGACGAATTTAGAAATGTCACATATCCATAGAAATCTTCTCGAGAATGCCACAAATCAATAATACATCGTTAAGTGCGCATGCGCAACCGAGCAATGCCTGCTACGAAGACTTCATGTCTGTACAGCTAGATACTATCTGTGAAGAGAGCTTTGGAAAACCCAATTGTTCGTAATATCAAGTGGCTGTGACAAACAGCTGTGCCAATTTTAATACGGCAAGTTCAATTGTCATTCATATGACAAATTCATTTTGAGAATGTATATGCCATCCACTCAAACCTTTCAAATGATCACTTTCTATTATTTAAGATTTAACACAAACTAACACGTATAGCACTGATAGTACTCAATCCACGATAGATTTAAAATGACTTCAACTTAAGCCGTTTTTTAAGTTGAATATTGCTTTTGAATGTAGCAATAAGTTCCAGCCACCCTTTATAATTGATCAAGGGCAGAATAACAGCCACTATAGCATTTATAAGAAAATTAATGTATGCTGTTGGATAATGTGAAGTGATCGACAAATGAGTGTGGCTAAAAATAATTTCATTAATGTATTATTAGCATGCACAACTGATTCTATACTGTATATGCGCATGAAACAATAATAAAAAAACATTGAAAAATTATATTTACCGTCTGCTTCATATTTATCCCTTGCTCAATACTGCCAGCAGGATTTCCATCCGCTGAATGGTTACTTTCCAATGCTCTTCGTTGTTCGGCTAACTTCTGCAACGTCAATGTCCGGCTTTTCCTCATTTGAATATGTTTAGCCAGATAGCCGACCGTGGCGTATTCCAGAAGCGCAGCAAACACCATGACAAAGCATGTTCCAAGGAAGATGTCAATACTCTTGACATAGGAGATCTTTGGCAGAGCAGCGTTCGTGCTGGACATCAACGTCGTCATTGTGAGCACAGTGGTCACTCCAAGAGCCACCCTAGCAGGGCTGGCGTTACGGTTCAGCCAAAACGAGACCCACGATATGATCACGATCAAACTTGATGGAATATAAATCTGGATCAGGTAGTAACCCATGCTACGCACTAATTGAATCTCGCAAGCCAACCGGGAATAGTTTCCTGCAATTATAAATAACACACTTCCATGTATATAATTATCAATTATCAATGAACTGCGGTACACGTACAATTAGCAATTTTACAGTGTACATATATGGTAATTAGTTTTTGCTGGCAAGCACAATTATCGATTATCTCCGAAGAGCGTTTTGTAGATCCGCAGTAAACTTGAAATATCCACCATCACATTTCTTTTTCTATTGTTGAGATTGCTGCGTAAGTTTTGAATTTCCTGTCTGGCATAAATCCAATTTAGAGCACAGTATGTCAGAAACGGATACAGATTCCATTTGAAATCGGTCCGCACTGCCAGTCATGTATATAAAGTGTGATTGATTCCAAAAATGCTAGTTCAGATCAGGTGGTTAAAGGTCACGCAGTTTAATAAAATTCGCATTCATTGTATTAAAATTATGTAATATAATACATGAATAGAATTAGACATTCAAATGTGCAAGATTATTGCATTATAATAATTACGCTTACATTTATTTCTATAAATAAATAATTCCTGAAGTCAAAAACTTTCTTTCATCCCTCTAATATTATGCAATGTAATTTAATTCCAAGTTACTTATAAGCAAATGTATTTTGGCAACATGTAACATTGTTGGTTGACAAGCGAATGATGCGAAAAATAAGATAAACATTAATTTTGAGCATATGTTAAAAGAGAATAAGGTCACTGGGCATCATCTAGATCACGAGTGAAATCGTCATTTTAAAAAATGAAACATTATTGTTCATGGTGTGTAATTGGGTAGCGAGGCAACTATGCAATTAATAGTGCAGATAACAGACCATAAAATGAAATGTAGACATATCTAATATTCCAAGCTAAGATTTAAAATTTTAATTAGTACTATTATTTAACTACGACTATTTAGCATGATGAGATAACATTAAATTAGCTCATTCATATGCAAATATTTCATTCTCTAATGGGGAAAGTTATATAAATGCTAAATGTGATTTAAAATACATTACTTCTTTTCTCCATATCTGCTGTCATTACCTGAAGCTGTCAAAGTGCATTAAACAGCTCAACTTAATAAGACTACATGCACCAAGGTTTACATTCTGCAATTAGTAGCACAATTTCGTCCACGTTTTTATTACATTTGCAACACGAAATTGTAACAGTTAATTAATTACCTGTGCTCAAGAATGCCTCCTTGGTCTTTTGCCTGTGGCCTATAACCCTGAACTGAGGCAATTCTACTTCTTGCGATATGGCAACTGAATTATCTCCTTTCTCCCATTTATATTTAATATCTGCCATCGTGTATCCAACTAGAAAGAAAAAAATCATAATGTTTAGCCATTTCTCCAACATAGTATGCAGCTGACCGTAGAAAACATTTAGGGTGCAAGTATCCAAATGGCATAATGGTATAGCACGAGGATTCTGGAGTGCCTGAGAATAAAAAGTCGAAGCGATAGCCTGTTACTTTCAATTCCTTTCATGAGGACCAAAATGACACTATATAGCTTCTCTGAAGTTAGGCCAAGTAAAATCGTTTGCTCTTCTAGCTCAGATGGACTTGCAACTCTAAATAGAGAGCGGGCGCAGTTTTATTATTTCTCCCAGGATTTCCTCTTTTTAGCGACTTGCATACGCAGTCTTCCCGAGTTCTTATGTCTGCTTTCAATTATCTTCAACCGCGTGCCAAGCCACCAGGGAATTTTTCGCAATCACAGTAACCTTTGCCTAAAGAGTCGATGCTTGCAAAGCATTCATGAAACGTACGCTTTTAATTGGCAGAAAACGCGATTGCATGCAGACGAATTAATTATTCGCTCAAGTAAAAAAGTATACTACTACATTCGTTGTAATGTTCATGCTCGAGATTAATTTTAGCAAAAGAATAATATATTAATTACGACAAATGAAACAGATTTTCTATGAATTAATGCCAGGGCTGTTGAAATTAACTGAATTTGCTGAGTGCTTTCATTCTCAGTTCGAAAATAGTTTTAATGAAACTGAATTAAATCACACAGACTACTTGCTACACTGGTCCACCCTCTTCACCAGGCTGCAAAGAATTAATGGCATTCCAAAGGTAACATCCCAAGCTTATTTCAAACCAACCAGTGCTATACAGATCAATGTGCAACACTGAATTATGGTGATCCATGCGTGTACGAAAGAATATCTGCATACAATTGCATTGAAGCTTGGATAACTGTGATGCCTTCTATAGGGTTTCTAACACACAACGAGCATAAGCATATAAGAAAGCTTCAGATTCTCAGGATGGAGGGATGGTTAACAATGCCAAAGAAGCCGTCATAGGTTTCTCATGCAATGTTAGCTAGCAAAAGTTGGTATTGGAATGAAACTTTTTATAAAGAACAGACTTTTACAATGATTGCATTCAAAGCATGACCACTCGTCCGTTTCATTTAGTACAAGGTCTACAATAATAAGATTCATGTGCATTCAGTTTCGTTACAGTCTACTTGCAATGAAAAAAATTAACTTCAGGCATACGTAAGAGTTAGTTCCATCCAATGTCAATGATGTTCAAGAAAATAATCTAGCAGGATGACAATATATTCGTGCAGTATAGTATACATATGACACTTCACTAATGATGGAAAAAATGAAATATTGTTTAAAATGCAATCATAAAAGTCATATCATTACAATTTTAACGTTAATATCTCTGATATTTTTTTTAAATGATGGAAATCCATGTCATAAGTTAAAGTTGTGTGTAATGTAATTGATTTGCTCCAATCCAAATGCTGCATATACCTATTCATGTAATTGCATTGCAGCAGCTACAGTCTATCCAATGCTATGAAGATAGTTTTGGGTACAAATTTGACATTCTTTGAACCCGGATTGCGCCAATCATGTTGAGAAATTCATGAGCCTTTTATTCGGCTGCCAAAATAATATAATATTTCGCTTGGGCATAAATATATTAAGCTACAAATATGTGTATACGATCTTTCCCCGAGCAGAAGTCAAATTTTCTGCAAGATTCCCATTAACCATCAATACAGATGACTTTATCGGATTAGTTCATTCAGCAGCCTTGACAGCTTAAAAACATTTGCTGCTCACAAATTTTCAAATTTTGTAATCATTCGCACAAAAAGAGACGAGATTGGAATTGTAACTTACAGCTCTCTATTTCGATATTGCACAACTGCCTGTCCATTGGAAAATATTTCAGGTCCATTGGACACGATGCCGTCACTGTCAACCTGAAAAACAAAATAAAAAGAGAGAATTTTTAGCCAATGACAACATCCAGTGTTTTCATAGCACAAAAATATTTTTGAAAGCTGTACTGTACAAGACCTTTCTTTCACATGCTAAACACCGATCCAAATTGTCACCAAATAATGTGTACTACAACATGTGGTTTTTTATTATTTCTAGGAAAAACCATATAGCTTTCAGTGTTGCATTGTGCAGAGGCAATGACACGTGCCAATAACGAAAGCTATTAGTTTCCCTTGGGCCTGGTCCAAACCATTCCCAGGGAGGCATTAAAGGTAACCAATAATGTGGTATAAAAGCATGAACTATTTTCTGTGATGATCTCAATCAAACATAGAATCAGTCACTGCAACCTTGGATACCAAACTACTGTAATGGGCATATAAATTCATGTGCATATGAAAAAAATTAGATATACCAGTATACATAGAAAAGCAATGTCAATATATTTTGAAAAAGGGGACATGCGAAATTCTGTTTGTGCCCTCTCCGATCTGAACACATTTCTCAGTAATTCGACCTCCATCCCTCTGCAAAGCTACACGATTAAAACCATATATTTTTTCCAGCTAAGCTTCAGCACACCTTTTTCAAACTGACATGTACAAGGTCTTACTAATTGAAAAAATGAGCTTAATCCGAATTCCCATTGTTGAAACGTTCATTTTGACTTCACTTTCAAATTATATATAGATAGTGGTAAAGTAAACAAGAATCAGTGCAGCAATTAACATGATGCTTTTTTCGAGTGCTGTCATCCAAAAAAGGAAAACGATCAGCTGAAGTGTGACCCTTTACAAATCCCTCCATTCGATTTTGCATGCCCCAATTAACATGTGCGGCATACCGTAATCTGTGGATGTTATTTTATAATCATTGGATCGAGACTTGTCTTCAGAACTGTAAACATTAAGGTACAAATTGTTTTTTGGAAGGTTTAGTTAGAGCACTGGCAGGTACATAATTGAATTATTTTTCCCCCATTGCCATACAATATAGTCAATTCGGAAATTCTATCTTCAACAAACTGCACATGCAGTGCAGTGAAGCAGATAGGCAGTCAAGAGTTGAAGTCAGTGAAGCACCATTAATGTAATGTTGGTTGACGTACCTATTTGTACATCTATTAATTACTCATTTTGGCTAGGATGTATACATATAATGTATACACTGCCCTATTTGTTATTTTCGATCACAAGCAAAGGATCTTGACATTGTTCATAGAAGGACTTTGTCTACATTGTGCTTTATTGTGTTTTGCTTGGAGTACACTTGAAGCCATTTCACAATGATTCTTTGGCAGCGGCGACGTTCTCCAGTGGCATTGTAGCTCTAGGGAACAAGGCGATCGACCTTTGAGATTTATCTAGTAATGTCACAGTGCATGCTACAGGGTGAGATATTGTAATGTGAGCGGCTACAGTACAAACAAAAATATATTTCACTTCCTAGCACAAACATTGCTTAAAATACCACTAAGAAGTTGCTGCTCTACACTGTGCATATATACCTATAGCAAGCAATAGCAATAATCAAAACAATAATCAAAATGCCTAATTAATTAGCATAGCCTGAAAACGACATCCAAGTTCTATGTCATATATGATTTTCGCATTCCTAGTCACTTCCTGTCTACTAAAGATGTAATTAGAATGTTATCTGGGTATGTTGAAACATTATTTGCACTAATAAGGACATACACTGCAAGAGTACACAAAGGATAACATTTCACTCAAAATTACAGTAGGTTTTACAATGGACAGAGTGCAGTGTACCCTATATGAGCAATTGTAAGGGGCACACTTGGGTGAGTGTGGGAACATTGCGTGCCCCAAGCACACTCCTCATTTCTTTTTACTATTTTCGGACCAAAAAACCTTTCATAGATGGTGGTGCCATAAAGGAAAAAAACAAACTGTTGTCTTTGATGTTTTATGGGTCTCGAACCTTCCATAGGTCCTAAGAATAATTTGGGGGACATATGTAGATAGTTCGAGAACCCGTAAACATCAGGTGGTATAAAAGGAGATGCATAACAATGCTCCTCATCTTGAGCCTAGACTAGACCACGATCTCTGTGAAAGCTTGCCACTGACGTGTGGCACACCAAACAGAGAAAAATATACAGCAGTGGTAAAACCACTACCTATACCATTTTCAAGCCAGACCTTGCATTAAAGGCTCTACCCTCCGCCACCCCCTCGGTCTCAAAGGCTGAGTTTGTGATTGGAGCTGCCACGCCCTCCTCGAGGGGATGGCGGCGGGTGGTGGTAAACATTGTCCAATCACAAACTCGGCCTCTAAGACAGAGGGGGATGGCGGAGGGTGGAGCCTTTAATGCAAGGTCTGGCTTGAAAATAGTATAGTACAGTCCGACAGTGTGAAATGCACGGACCCAGCTACTGTAGTTGCCACTAGAGTCCAGCCAGGGGTCACGATTTTAATGGGGAAGGACATGGGTAAGAGTCATTTTCTTCTTGGGCAGAGGGGTGTTAGGCTGAGGGAGGGGTAGCATGCACCTGCATGACTACTACTACTATGTGACGTCACACCCTCATTTCTTATTAGA